>JASANC010002702.1:0-89602 GCA_030248135.1 Theristus sp. LFF4_11 | reverse complement strand
CAAATCACAGCTGGCGTCCAACGTTAAACGGTCAGCCTCCGTGCTCACCCGTGTTCTGTGGTCAACTAATGATCAGGCCGGAGCGCGGCGCGTGGACAGCACGTGCACAGTGAAGGTCTGATCCATCCGCTAGGGTATTGTGCAACAATGCACATTACATATATTCAGAACTGAAAGAACATGTTTTTAGCTGAAACTTTTAAAAAGCCGAACAAGAAACGTAGTTGCGATTTGTTGTGTTAAAATTTCACCTAAAGCGCTGTCGACGCTATTAGTCACACCGTAACAAGCAATGTGAACCTTCGTTTTCGCACATGTATAGCGTTGGGACAGCAGTATAGTATGACCGAATAAATAAGGCAGTCAGTCAAGGCGGGATCAGTCGCAGACTAGGAGTTCTCTTTTTCAGAAATGCCAACATAATTCCTGATCATGCGTGCAAGGGAGAAAAAAATAAACAGAATAGCACGAAGAATCCATTGGTTGAAAAAAACGTCTCAAATTTGGCACACAATTGGGTTTCTGAACGTCTTTTTCCTTTAATTCAAATTTCGCGCGCTCCTTGCACCCTGAAAAAGCTGCCATGTTTACTCGGTCATTCCGTAGCTTAGCTACCGTAAAATCTTGCATATAAGGTTCCTCCCACTTATAAGACCCCCACCCAAAAGTGAACGGAGTGTCACACGGCGGGAAACCAAAAAATTCAAAATTTTGACTTGGTCGAAATCTTACCCCGTTTATAAAACCCGGAATTCCTAATGTTCGCTTTTTAAGACCTCCTCCCACTTATAAGGCTGTCACACGAAATTCCATTTTTTTTCAGAAATTTTTGATTTTCAAATTTATATAAGGAGACCTTATATGCAAGACTTTACGGTATTTCTCTTTCCTTTCTTTAGAAATTGCAAATATCGTGCAGGAAAACACGAACGGAAAATTGTTGGTGGTCTAATCGATAGCAGTCGGATCGATAGCACCGCGTTCGATCAGCCCGGTCGGTAGCAGCTCAATCAATAGCAGCCCGGTCGATAGCAGCTAGGTTGATAGCGGCTAGTAGTTAGCAGCCCGTTCGATAGCAGCCCGGTCAATAGCAGCCTGGTCAATTGAACCCCGGTCGACAGCCACCCGGACGTGAAATGTTGCGTCACTGTGATGCAATGATTTTACAACTGAACAACTTTAAAAATGTGTTTGTGCGCATTTATTAAAAAACAAATTTTTAGCACACTTATCACATTGGCTGTTTTCCATGGTCACAGCGCAAAAGCAGTGCAGCAAGTTTACAATTACCACCATTGATGAAAATGACATCCGTAGTCAAGTTCGACGCCAGTTGGTGCAAAACCACACAATTCTTTTGTTATAAACCCTCTAGTGTTGGAGTGGGCAACACTGTTATATTATTGTCCACCACAACAATTAAATGTTAAAAAGACGTTTTTTTCACGTTCCGAGCAACATTATTAAACATACTGCGTCGTCTACGTCTGCCTATTTTCGTTTCGTCGTCATTGTTCATTGTGCCGAAGTATGTGCGGCGATAGAAATGGTTTTCCTTTGAAAATTATATCGGAACTGGTGTAGGGGTGGGCGCGGGGCGGGCTTCTTGGCTCACGGGCGAGTTTTTTTCTTTTAAAAATATTGGTCAGTAAAACATAAAGAGAATTGTTTTTTCACAAAAAAAACTCGTGTTCTGCAGTGAAAAATGCAATTCCATTTTCAGTCGTTGCTGCCATCATGGTTAAGTGGACGGCAGAGCAGCGGGTCTGGTTTTCAAAATTTTTAAAATGGTGTGCATGCATGCCACATACAAAACATCCCCCTCGCATGATTTCCTTTCATTTTGTGTTTGTTGATTTTTTTTAATTTTCTGGACAAAAATGGCGGTTCTAGAGGGTTTATAACAAAAGAATCGTGTGGTTTTGCACCAACTGGCGTCGAACTTGACTACGGATGTCATTTTCATCAATGGTGGTAATTGTAAACTTGCTGCACTGCTTTTGCGCTGTGACCATGGAAAACAGCCAATGTGATAAGTGTGCTAAAAATTTGTTTTTTAATAAATGCGCACAAACACATTTTTAAAGTTGTTCAGTTGTAAAATCATTGCATCACAGTGACGCAACATTTCACGTCCGGGTGGCTGTCGACCGGGCTTCTATTGACCAGGCTGCTATTGACCGGGCTGCTATCGAACGGGCTGCTAACTACTAGCCGCTATCAACCTAGCTGCTATCGACCGGGCTGCTATTGATTGAGCTGCTACCGACCGAACTGATCGAACGCGGTGCTATCGATCCGACTGCTATCGATTAGACCACCAACAATTTTCCTGCACGATATTTGCAATTTCTAAAGAAAGGAAAGAGAAATACCGTAAAGTCTTGCATATAAGGTCTCCTTATATAAATTTGAAAATCAAAAATTTCTGAAAAAAAAGTGGAATTTCGTGTGACAGCCTTGGTGTACGGAAAATTTTGGGGGGGGGGGGTCTCCGCCAGACAAAATTTCATGGGGGTGTGGGGGGGGGGGGGGGTCGGCCAAATTTTCGAGGGGGGGGGTCCGATGGGGGGGGGGGTGCCCGGTTTTAGGGGGGTGGCACGGTGCCCCCCCCCCCCTAGTTGTTCTAGGGGGGGGGGCCTGTGGGGGGCCGGCCCCCCCCAAAAATTTTCGAATCTATCTCTATCAGACAGGTTTTTTTGGCTCAGCTATTATCTATCTAAAAAAATTCTCAGCCAGCTGTCTATCTAAAAAATTTTGTCTTCGAAGACATAAAATGAGTCAATTTTTGACCAAAATTGACCATTTTTGCTCGTAATTCTTGAAAATTTTGCTAATTTTAGATAAAATACGCGTTTATACTTGATTTTTAGTGTATTTTTAGCATTATTTTGCTGTTTTTTATAGCTTTTTAGCGTTTTAGCTACAGTCTATCTCGCTAATATATGCAACTCGCTGATTGGTCGGCTCCTCACGCTCCGCACCCCTGGGAACGGGATTCGGAAAATATCATGTTTTTTTGTTGTTCAGCGGTTTGTTTTCATTTTTTTCATGCCGAAAAAAATCTAAATCAAAAACTACAAAATTCCAAACGTTTGAATTGGTAAAAAATTAGTAAACTGAAGTTTTTTTTGGTTGATTGACGGCGACGACGTCGTCGAGAATTTTTGCTTTCAAACGTACCGCTGGCCGCTGCTGCGTGTTCAAAACAAATTTAAAACAAACAAACAAAATAACAAAACTTGCTTCCAACGATTTCGACGGTTTTCTTCCCGCTTTTAACAATTGATTCATTGGGTGCGCCATGTCCATTCATTGTTGTTCAAAGATTGTTCACATTGTCAATAAATACTGTCACCTGCTGCGTTCTTCTTCTCTGTGCTTCGGACACACAGTAGCGGCCAGCGGCGGCACGCTCTTTTCATGCCTAAAGGCAAAAACTAAACCAAAAACCATAGACGACGTCGTCGCAGTCAATCAACCAAAAAAAGACATTTTTTGACATTGTGACCAATGCAAATTTTTGGAATTTGGTAGTTTTTTATTTAGAATGTTTTTTCGGCATGAAATAAATGAAAACAAACCGTTGAACAATGAAAAACATGATTTTTTCTGAATCCCGTTCCCAAGGGTGCGGGAGCGTGAGGAGCCGACCAATCAGCGAGTTGCATATATTAGCGAGATAGACTGTATCTATCTATCAAATTTCAAAATTTTGACCGCCCCCTAGGGTTAGGGGAAAAAAAATCCGGATTTTTTTTTAAATTAAAAAAAATTAAAAAAAAAATTTTTTTTACAAGTTAGGTTTGTTCGAAGCGTCTCGTCGAGCTGAGTTCATCTAGACTATTTTCAGAACGATCCGGAAAACTATAAGAGCGAAAATCGTGTTTTATTGAAATTATGTCCATTTCATAGAGGGAAAGTTGCATTTTCAACAGTAAAACAGGACAATTTTCGACGTGTACTTGAATATTGAACCGTTCTTAGTTGTTCCTCTTTAGAAAATTACCAAAATTTGACTGTGTTCAAAAATTCCTGTTTGCTGTAGCTAAGTCGGCAACCCCTGTCGACCCGGTCGCCCCCCCCCAAGACACTTACTTTCAGGTTCAACCAGCTATGCTATCTGCCACATGGCGAGAGCCCACTCTTCAAATCATCGTATCGAAAACACGTACCATGATTTCGCGATCACGTTGCGGCAACTGACAGACGCAAGTTTAACACGTTAGTTTAGCTCAGCACGCAAGTTTTAACATGTGGCCATGTTATCGGGTATCTGAAAACGGTCGTGTGATGTGGTATTAACCAACATCTCCGCTCCAATTGTTTAACAATATATCGCACAACTCCATTGTAGACCTATAACATACGCCAATCAACAAAATATCATGTTCATCTCATGGCCTACCGACTGAAAAACATGTTCTAAGTTGCAAGAAAACGATTTCTGAAACGATATTTCAATTCAGTTAAGTCATTTCAACGCTAAAAATTGACTCTAGAAGTCATCCAAATCGAAAAACATGGAGTACGTCGGTCAAAATGACCAAATAATGACATGTACCTAAGCACACAAAGAAGTTGGGAAGAAAATTTGTTTTGAACTTTCAAAAAATTATGCCATAAATCGAATTTTCAGAGCAAAGTAGAAGAAACATTTTTCAAATTTTTTTTAAGTTTGAAAAAAAAAATCCAAAATTTAAAAAAAAACGAAAAAAAAATAAAAAAATTTTTTTTTTCAAAGCCTTTAACCCTACCGCCCCCCCCCAAAGTCACATGGCCCCCCCCCCCCGCCCCCCCCCCAAAATTTTCCAGCTAACTATCTAGAAAATTTGCTCCAGCTATCTATATCGGCCCCCCCCCCCCCTCGGCTCTGGAACAACTATGCCCCCAACCCCCCCCCCCCCCACCCGACGGTCTCTGGTGCTCTGGGGGGTGTACCTAGGGTTAGGGGCTTTGAAAGAAAAATTTATTTTTATTTTTTTTTCGTTTAAAAAAAAATTGGATTTTTTTTTCAAACTTAAAAAAAAATTAAAAAATTTTTCTTCTACTTTGTTCTGAAAATTCGATTTATGGCATAATTTTTTGAAAGTTCAAACCAAATTTTCTTCCCAACTACTTTGTGTGCTTAGGTAAATGTCATTATTTGGTCATTTTGACCGACGTACTCCATGTTTTTCGATTTGGATGACTTCTAGAGTCAATTTTTAGCGTTGAAATGACTTAACTGAATTGAAATATCGTTTCAGAAATCGTTTTCTTGCAACTTAGAACATGTTTTTTAGTCGGTAGGCCATGAGATGAACATGATATCCTGTTGATTGGCGTATGTTATAGGTCTACAATGGAGTTGTGCGATATATTGTTAAACAATTTGAGCGGAGATGTTGGTTAATACCACATCACACGACCGTTTTTCAGATACCCGATAACATGGCCACAACCCCTTTCCTCTTCTTCCTCTTCTCCCTTTCTTTTTCCCCTCTTTTTTTTTTCTTTTTCTTTTCCTCTCTTTCTTCCTCTTTCTCCTTCTTTTTTCTCCTCCTTCTTCTCCCCTCTCCTCTTTTCCCTTTCTTCTCCTTTTTTTAAAATTTAAATTAAAAAAAACAAAACAAAAATGACGATTTTTGTTTTTTTTAACAACCCTAGTACTGAGCGCTTGCTAACGGAGCAGCGAGCACAATCGGACGCTCTGCGGGGCGAATCGTCACCTTATCTGCATCGGAAATGGCAGGCCAAGCTTTGGGACGCTCAAAAACTTCATCGCAGATGTTGTCGTAGCCTAAAATCAGTCGGTAAAACGGTCCAAAATCGACTGCTAAAGGTTTTACGAGGTATGATCAAAGAAAATTTTTGTTGAACTTCCGAAAAATTGTGCCAAAATTGAGGTTTTCAAAGCATATTAGAGGAAAATTTTTCTAATTTTTTAAAATAAAATCGGCATTTTTGTTTTTTTTAATCACTTTTAAAAAAAAATTTCATTTTTGTTTAACAACCCTAGGGGGGTGGGGTTAGAGATGTAAGGGTCAAAAAAAATTTTTTTTAATTTAAAAAAAAAGTAAAAAAATGAGCATTTTTTTTATTTTTTTTATTAAAAATTTTTGAAATTTTTTCTTTAATGTGCCCTGAAAATGCCGTTTTTGGCATAATTTTTCGAAAGTTCAACAAAAATTTTCTTTTACTTTACCTTGTCACTTAGTCTTCAACGCTGCAGGTGGTATTCTGGATTGATTTATCGACTGTTTTCAGCCTTGGTGAGTGATGATCGACTCGCGCATTGAAGTACTTGAGCGTCGCAAAGGCTAGTTCAACAAATTCCGATGTCGCTAAGGTGAGATAGAAGCAGAGAACTCACATTTACGCATCGTTTTTCAGGATCTCGAAAGGTGGAAATTGCACTGTCTGCCACTGCAAGCGTAACTTCGTTGGTTGCTCGTTGCTGTTTCGCCTCGTGTCGTCAGCATGATCACACCGGTTTGTTGTGGAACTTGTTTCCATGTTATTTGAGGTGAATTGAGAGGCAAAACACGAGACGTGATGTCGTCGGTGGGAAAATGGGGTCGCCGAAACCAAGTCTGAAATTTTCACCCTCCTCCCATATGAGTGGGGGTCATATGGTAAGTCGGTGGCTCCTCAGATGGTGATATTCGGACTCCCTGAAAAATTCTGAACAACTTTCATTTAAAAAAAAATTTAAAAAAAAAATTTTTTTTAAAAAGAAAAAAAAATAGAAATTTTTTTTTCTTGACATCTCTAGGTGGGGTGGCACGGTGCCCCCCCGGCCGCTTTGCCTACATTATAAACCAAAGCCAAGTTTACAGTCTGTTTTGTTGTTCAGTTCGGTTTCAATGAAGTCGTTGTAGGTTCCTAATCCTAAGCCCAATCCTAATCCTAATGAAGTCGTTGTAGGTTCCTAATCCTAAACCTAATCCTAATCCTAAGTGAAGCCTTTTTAACAAAGTGAAAGTGCCTTGATTGACAGCTTTGTTGAAGGGGTGAAACATTGGGATCAGGGATCAGCTCCAGCTCCGGTTTAGCTTTGTAGTTTTACGCCCCCGGCCCCATAGTTGTTCTAGGGGGGGGCCTGGGGGGGCCGGCCTAGGGTTGTTAAACAAAAATGAAAATTTTTTTTTCAAAAAAAAAGTGATTAAAAAAATCAAAAATGCCGATTTTTTTTTTAAATTCGAAAAATTTTCCTCTAATATGCTCTGAAAACCTCAATTTTGGCAAAATTTTCTTCAACGTTCAACAAAAATTTTCTTTGATTATGCCTCGTAAAACCTTTAGCAGTCGATTTTGGGCCGTTTTACCGACTGATTTTAGGCTACGACAACATCTGCGATGAAGTTTTTGAGCGTCCCAAAGCTTGGCCTACGATTTCCGATGCAGATAGGTGACGATTCGACTCGCAGAGCGTCCGATTGTGCTCGCTGCTCCGTTTGCAAGCGCTACGTTGTCTGGTTGCTTGCTGCTTCGTGTCGTGTCGTCGCAACACCATCAGAAGAATTGATCGAATTTCAAGGCGGTATGTTTGTCTTCACTTTAGCATTAGCTTAGCTGGGGACAATTAGTGACGTTTTGGAGGTCAAAACACAAGAAGAGGCATGGTGACGGTTTGGAAAAGGGGTAATTGAGGTCACCAAAACAAAATCTGCAAAGTTCCGCCATACGGGAGTCATTCGGGAGGCGCTTGCATATCATATGTGGTTCTTCGGACTCCCTGATTGATTTAGCACAACTTTGATTTTTAAAATTTTTTTTTTTTAAAAAAATTTTTTTTTTCAAAAAAAAACAAAAATGACGATTTTTGTTTTTTTTAACAACCCTACTTGGTTTCGGCGACCCCATTTTCCCACCGACGACATCACGTCTCGTGTTTTGCCTCTCAATTCACCTCAAATAACATGGAAACAAGTTCCACAACAAACCGGTGTGATCATGCTGACGACACGAGGCGAAACAGCAACGAGCAACCAACGAAGTTACGCTTGCAGTGGCAGACAGTGCAATTTCCACCTTTCGAGATCCTGAAAAACGATGCGTAAATGTGAGTTCTCTGCTTCTATCTCACCTTAGCGACATCGGAATTTGTTGAACTAGCCTTTGCGACGCTCAAGTACTTCAATGCGCGAGTCGATCATCACTCACCAAGGCTGAAAACAGTCGATAAATCAATCCAGAATACCACCTGCAGCGTTGAAGACTAAGTGACAAGGTAAAGTCAAAGAAAATTTTTGTTGAACTTTCGAAAAATTATGCCAAAAACGGCATTTTCAGGGCACATTAAAGAAAAAATTTCAAAAATTTTTAATAAAAAAAATAAAAAAAAATGCTCATTTTTTTTTACTTTTTTTTTTAAAAAAATTAAAAAAATTTTTTTTTGACCCTTACATCTCTATGTGTACCCCCCACCCCCCGCCCACGGTACTGCCTGGTTTGTTATTTGATTCAGTGAAGTTGTGTTGATAAAAATCGTCGTCGCCGCCGCGTTGTCTGCCCTACTCCCTGCTGGCTGACAACATGTCGCGAATGGACCTGATCTTGCAAGCTGCGCTCGTCGGCAATCCGCCGAAGCGACTGCGACAAGCGATCGCAGCCGCAAAAGCAGCGAACATCGAAGTTTGTTTGTGGTTTTTATAGAGACCATATTTTCCTCATTCCATTGTTTTGTTCAAGCTATTTTAACAACAACAACAATGTGGTTCGAATTTTTTTAAACTTTGTTTAAAAAATTGTTGTTTTTTGAAGCGTTTTTTTCAATTGCTTTTTCTATCAAAAAAATTTAACCCATCAAAACTATATTAGGATAATTTTTAGCCCAGATTTCGTGTGGACTTATGCAGATTTTTTTGACGATTTTTACTTTCGGTCAAAGATCGCAAGAAAGTTCGGATGCAGGCATACAAGCTTCTGCAATTGATTTTATGAGCTGTTTAATTGACTAGACAACGAAAAAAGAATTATGACGTTTCTGTAATCAAGAAAAGTGCTTGTTAAAATAAAAAAAAATTCTTGGCTGTTGCCGATTTGTCGTCTCGTCCAAGTAGCACGGCGTTGTCCATCAGCATAAAGAACAACGTCGACCAGTGCGTTTTCTTCTGAAGTATTGGAGAAACCACTGTGGAACACAAAAAATCATCTGAAACAGGAAAAAGGTTGTGGATTCAGTGTTGCAGAAGGCATGTCCAAATTTGGGTTTGAGGGCCAATTTTCGTGATGTTTTTGCGTATTTTAAGGATTAGAATAATTGAATTTGGCTCTTGAAACGCAATATTTGAACTCAGCATGTCAACGCGGTTCGAATGCACCTATCTATTTTTGTTGACTTTCCAGATTTCCTCCAGCCTTTAAAAAAATTAATGAATAAAAAAATTTATAAATCCACTTTTTTCTAACCCTACTCAACAGCCGAATTTAAAACGACCGTGACCGTGAACGGCCTTGCGCAGCACACACAAACCGATAAAGCAATTGAAACAGGGAAGAAACTATCACGTATCATCGAGCGGAGCTTCTCACAAGTCTTTCCTTTCCTTGAATGAGTCCCTAGAATGTTGTTTCTGACATCCGGATTGGTTGGTTGTTGACTGCACTTAAAAAGGTATCTATTTTGTTTTTAAAATCGGTGGGGGGCGTGCTTCAAATATAAATTTGAAAAAAATTGGTTGGTTCCACGGGACAGTGAGCCGTCCGTGACGTCAGTGTTTAGCGTTTCTCGAGTGTTTTTTTTTAGCAGCATCGCAAATTTTGGCCACGGTTTTTTCGAACACCGGCGCATTGGTCGTTTCGTTGTAGGCCGACGACGATGAGCTGCCTGCGCCAAAGACCGAAATGCTCGAGTTGACGCCAATGAAAACGGAAAAATATTGCGCTAAAGAAGTTGTTCGCGGTGTCGAGGTGAGAGTTGCGAATTTTTGTTTAGTTCGCAGTTCAGTAACAGTTCACTTCCTAAGCTTCTTCAACTGAAGTGGCAGAAACCTGTACACATTGTGCTTTGCTACATCACTGAACGCCATTTTTCGCAGTTCCGTTGTTTTTTACGGTTTTAAACGTAAATTAATTCGCCAATGTCTATTCTTTAACGTGATGTGACGTGAGAAAGAATTGAAGTGTGTTGTTTCCTGCGGTTTATTTACGCGCTCGGCGGCGTAGCGCTGCTGGACTGCGAAGCTTTCATAAAACTGGCCTCTCGCCTGATTTTTTTGACATTTTTAGGTTTGCTACGGTCGAAAACAGTTTTTTTTCAGCACGATCCATCAGCAGCAAGCGTCGCTTGGGAGCAGTTGCATGCAGCGGCGGCGTACAGTTACTGGCAACAACAGCACCATCAACACCAAATGCTGGTTGGTTGTTTTTGGTTTTTCGATTAATTCCAGAAAAGCGCTGCTTATGCCTGGTGCCTGAATCGGCGTCGCTGGTTTTGTTGTTGTTGTTGTTGTTGTTGTTGTTGTTGCTCATTGCCGCAGCCAAACTTCGGTCTCATCCGGCTTAACAGTGCCTCCTAAAATGCGGCCGTTCCGGCAGTCAGATAATGACGCCAGTTTTACGCCAATAATGACGTCTGCCAGCTCGAACTTGTCTGCCATGACAATCGAAACTGAGCGTTTTTGTCATGGTTGTTGTTGTTGTTGTTGTTGTTGTTGTTGCTCGTTGCCGCTGGCGGACGCCTCGTGTCATTCGGGCTTGAAACTCCGTTCGGACGTGCGCTCGATCCGGCGGTCGAATAATGAGGCCAGTGAACGGCTCTGTCGTGGATTGACAGACAGATTTGAAAAAAAAGTTGTGTCGCTCGAAAATAAGTTATAATTTCGTCAGCAAAAGACACCCGAAACACACAGTTTTTTGGTAGTTCTGATACAAGAACAGATGGGAGTGGAACATTTTTCCTGTTTCGCATTCACCAATTCGATACTTCATTTCTTGTTATTTCTCAATTCTCTCCTCTTCACCAACTTGCAGTTTGTTTGTTTTCAGTTTGTCTTTTGTCATGCCATTCTTCTGCAATCAGACTGTCTGTTCCAATTCATTTCCATCATCCGGTCAACTGTTATTATAAGCATTGTAGAAAATCTGTTGATGTGATACCAGAAACGAACTAACGAACACTGATTGTTCTTATATAGTTTCATATTTTTTATTGCCAAACAAAAAAAACTGTAACAAACAGGTCGGTCACAGACTCGTAAACCATTGTGACTAGTTAAGTGACCTGATAAGTCTGGTGTAAGTTGTTGCAAAATGTTGCTTGCTTGCTGTATTTGTTTTTTTATTTTATGTGTTCACCCGTAATTTTTTACCACAGGATGTTTTGTGCCTGTGCTTGGTCTAGATTTTGTTTCAATCGCCAGGATGCAATCGCCAGTCGTCAGCCAAAAAAGGATCCAAATTGAAAACAAACTTGATGCAAAATTTTAAAACCCTAGAAAAGATCAAAATTCATTCAGATCAGAATGCCATTTTGTTAAGCTTTTATGCTTTTAGGCATCTTTTTATTGAAAGATTGTAAACTTTTGGCACATTAAACTTTGAACACCACAGAATACAGACCATCCAAACGAGGCATCGTTCAGCAAATTATTTTCACTGCTGACTGGTGATGATTCGTTATGCACTGCGTTCCATTCTTTATAGGTTATTTAGTGCCTCATAATTGAAACATAATTTATGAAAGTCAAATTTGAATGCCCCAAAATTAGCAGAAGCGTTAACTTGCGGAAACGGGTAACAACAGAACTTGTGCGAAAATTTGAGTGTGGTTTCATTTTGAACGACTGACGTTGCTGTTACCGGTAGTTCACTCAGTGCTTCTTGTGACGCGATCAAAGTGAGAGACGTTCAACAATGTTATCATTTCGACTTTATGCTCTTCCCTTGTTTGTTCTACTCTGTTTATTTACACCCATCAGATAATTTTGGTTGAGCAACAGAAAAAACTTTTTAAATCTCAGACTTGTTAGTGGAGCTTCTTTTTTTGCTTTTCTTTTTTCTTTCGTGCAGTCGAACTCAATAAAATGTGGAATCAGCTGATTTGTCGGCCGAGGGGAGGCTGCTCACACTCCGCACGGATTTGGATTCTATTGAAACGTGTTTCTTTTGAATAAGTGTGAATTTCCAGCACTCTTTTCATGCTAAAAATAAACTCAAAGGTTGGAGAACTGCGACATTCAGATTTTTATATAACAGCTCAAAATGCATTTTTTATTGACGACGTCGTCGCTTAATTTTTGCGTGTGAACTAAAAGACAAAAGCCTGAAATGAGTGCGCTGTTTAGCCAGCTGAAGGGGGTTTCATTCCTAGCTGACCGGTCGACATGCGACCGCAATTAAAAAAATGCGTTCCGACTTCGCGGACGACGACGACACGACGACGACTTTGTTTTTCACTTTCTTTCATTTTCACCGTTTTCAAGTTGTTTTTGGTAAGCTGCTGTGTTCATTTACTTGGTGCACGCAGCAAACCATGCACAGCGCACTCCTTTCAGGCTTTTGTCTTTCAGTTCACAGGCAAAAATTAAGCGACGACGTCGTCGTCGTCATCAAACAAAAAATACATTTTGAGCTGTTGATTTTAAAAAAATACTGACTTTTGCAGTGTCCGACATTTTCAGTTTATTTTGAGCGTGAAAAGGGTGCGGGAAATTCACACTCATTCAAAAGAAACACGTTTCAATAGAATCCAGATCCATGAAAAAAGAAGGGTGCGAAGTGTGAGCAGCCTCCCCTCGGCCGACCAATCAGCTGATTCCACTTTTTATTGAGTTCGACTATGTTTGTTTAAACCTGCCAGTTTTCTCGCAGATTTTAGTTTTTTTGCGTTGACACATTGCACATTGCTTTTTCTTCGTCGGCGGCTACCATTTGCACAATGTGCACAGTTTTCGTGTGTTTTCTTTTTCAAGCTGTTGGTTCATGTTGTTTCGCCGTTGCACTGGTTGTCTAACTTCTTTATTTCAACGATTATCAATATGTTTTTTGGTCGACTACATTTTTTGTTGCAAAAAGCTACATGTTAACATGATTTATTATTTTTAAGACAGATATGCCACACTTAAGATCATGGGGATGGCAGGCGGGACATTGATATTTTGAGTTCTTGAGCTTCTTCAACTAACTCATGATACTAAAATCTTATCCCGAAGCTCCTTATCCAATTTAGAATTTAGCCGATTTGGGTGAGGGTCGATTAAAAGTTTTATTATTATTGAAAATTTGCGGAAAGCATGCACAAGCCGTTTTTCAAAAGCCCAATTTCAAAAACGAATCTTATCCTCACCTTGATACTTAATTTTGTGCAGCTCATGACGGATTTTTTTGCTTGTTTGAGTATTCGTGGAGTTTTCTGTGATAACCTGGCCTGATGGCGATATGTGATTCGCATCGAAAGTTTTTCAAGTAAACGAAATGTCTGAATTTGTGCTTCGTCAACCACGCAACAATCGCTGATGATTAAAAATTCTCTAATAACCACTGCGATATCCACTTATTCAAACACAAGACAAATTTATTGGTACATATGGCTCTAACAATGTCCAGCGACTTGCTTTTCCTGACATTCGATAACAGTATTTTCACAAAATTCAGTTCAGAACAAAATCGACGCTGTAATACTAATACATTACATTTACTATCTAATCATTGCCCTGACATTCGCCCAACAAACATTGCGTTGAAATCAATTTACACCGACACCACACCACCACACACATTGCACCACTTCGTGTTCTGTCGTTTCGTGCGTGCAAACGACACCAAAAAAATGATAAAATACGGCGTGCCAATTAATATTTATCAGCTTGACAGTTTTTCTCGTCCGTCCGTGCGTCGCGTTGCTGTGTACAATGTGCAGTATGCGCAATGGCGCGCGTCTAAGACGACGAAATAGAAACAAGAGAGAGAGCGAGCGAAAGACAGCAAAGAACGACGACGACATTGAAATATAATCAATATTATAAATAATAAGATACACGACAGTTCTTGTCAAGCAGTCAGTCAGCCGCACAGAAACAACACACCACTGATACACGCTAGAATATGCCAGTTGTCGACGTGAAAATGTGCAATAACTGTCACACACACGCACGACACACCATAGACATGACATTGTGATATGGCAGTACACACACAACACAACACTGGCAGTTGAACGGAAGGGCGGAGCTGTGTGCGCACGGCGCTGATTGGGCGTTGCTGGTCGTAGTCACGTGACACACGCCGTACAGTACAGTGCGGGTGGGCGGCGCCAATGATTTGTGTCGTTCATCCAATGATTGACGATCGTCGTTGTAAATATGGCCGACGGTATGGGCCGTGAGATTCCAGCCTGCAAAAGTGTCGCGCATCCGTATTGTATCACTTCCACTCGAATGATTGCGCATAATTCTGTTTGACATTTTTTTGGTCGATCTTCTTGTGGTGTTCGTGGAACTTGATGCGAGTCCCCGTTTCGTTGCATCCGCTGGTAAATTCTTTCCAAAAATATTTACAAGTAACGCACGTGGTGATTTAGTGCGCGCTGCTGTGATAATGGCAATGTGTGTAGCTTTTCAAAATCAATTATCATATCATCGTACATAATAAACGGGCGCTGTTCTCCAATACGCTCTAATCATTCAATTTTATGAAATGTTTATGTTATGGTCGTGTGCCTCTTGACTGTGTTTCACGAAAATTTATCACTGTACGTCACAGAGACAGACAGCGAATTACAACAGCGAAACGTGAAAACGCGGCCACCGCATCGACTGGCAGGACTATTAATAAATATATACGCGATACCCCCAAAAACGGTGACGGATTGCACGGGCGCATCGTCTCGACACCGTGTGTCTCGCAGCGATAAATGCGATCTGACTGAAACCTTGTCATTGTCACAACTGACCAATTACTTTTCGCTAAACAATTCATTCATCAAAAAACAGCAACATCAACAAAACGAGAACTTCTGAAAGGTGCTCGGTTGTTTTACACCGACCGGCCGACCCACGGCGGCTGCGGCAGTAGCAAACAGCCAGAGAGAGCCGAACATCGAAAGGCCGGCCAAACTGTCTTGTGCGTATATGCTGCTGTGTGCGATCGAGTTTCACCGGAGCCGACTCGACTGGTATTGATTTCACACGGCACGACCGCCTTTGAACTTTGTCATATAAAAACGGATACAACGACACATTGCCGCTGACTGACTTCTCGAAAGTTCGTGCACACATTGACAGCCGAACTGTGTTTGCGTGCTGCTAACGACATTCGCCTGTTGCAGTGTATCATTTCCAGACATCATCGACATTTCGCCGCAGCAACAGCAGCAGAAATCTCGTCCCCTCTCTGCCAAAAACTGTACATTTCAGTGGCTGGCAGTGAATCTCATATACTTTTTGACAGGTGTGCTAATCGCCGCCTGCGAAACGTGTCAATCATCGGGCCGGACGCGCCGTCCGATTGATATATTCAGCAAAAAAGTACATAAAATCGTCTTCGTTGCCATAATATTCATAAATCTCGCGCACCCGAAGCCTGGCGTGTGCCAATCATTTTTCCAGTCGCCCTCATACAAACACACTCAACATTTGGACACACTTTCTGAGTTTCGAATATATATCGCCACTGATATCAATCCGACCATACAGCTTGTGTCAAAACAATCGCCGACAGTCTGATGGCCGCGTCGCAACCGCGGGTAAGCCCGGCCCACCATTTTCATACCCCACCTTGTTCGTCCTTTCCGTTGTTCTATTGCCTCCTCTGCCCTGCCTGCCTCTGGCCTGTCGCCCAAAAAAGTCTGCCCCGTAATCCACTCAAATTTCATCGTGGCATTCCACGTTCATCGCCTTGCGATCATTCATTCTCTTTCAGTTTTTCGCGGCTTTCTTCTTTCTCTCTGTCTGCTTGTCCTAATATTTGATTTCGCTTCATCATTCTTGAGCATCACACAGGCAAAGCGCATCTACGTACGTATATTGCTGGGTGCTGTTCTTTTGCAGCGCAGTTCAGTTTGTTTGCCAGCTTCTGAAATATTAATAATATGTTCTCTAATCTCTTTATCGTTTTCTTGATGCGTGCCAACAAACTTATGTACTACACACTATGATAGGTGCTTCGGGGGCCAGCTTTTTACTGCGACACAAAAAGCGCTGGTTGGTGTCAAATCGTTTCGAATTTGCGTAGAAGACCAAAGGCAAATAAAAATCCGGGTGCCGCAGTAGCACTGCTTGTTCTGCGTTTCGTCAAACTCGTCGTCTCTGAATTGTCATTAGCAGCACACCGCAGATCGGGTGGTGGGTTTTTGGTCGGAAAATGCTAAACGTATCAATCAATGACACATTCAGACAGTCGGATCTTGGGCGGCATTTCGCATCTCGTTTTCTTTTTGTTTGAAATCTCTGCAGTCACAAACGCACATCTGCAGCTGCATCGAATGCCACTCTCCTCTCGGTGCAAGCGGTCGCAAATCGCTTACCGCGTTCATTTATTCTCCATCACCAACCCGATCCGCACTTTTTGTTCTGCATTTTTGCTCTCTCTAACACAGGAAAACTTGGAAATCAGTTTTATCGAATCGGATCCGCCAGCCAAGTCGTTCCTGGTTATTAGTATCTTGCGAGATTCGAAGTGGTTCATTTTAAGAACGCGAAAATACATATTATGCCGCGCGACTGAAATGTTTTGCGGTGGAGAAAGAAACCGTTGTGCGTGGCGCCGTCCACTACGTGTAAAAAAATTAGCGGTTTGACCGATCACCTCGCGCGCTCTGCGATATTGTGACTGTGTGTCGATAGTAATTCGATTTGTCCATGTCTCGCTGCATCCCTCAACTGAAATGAGGTGCGACTGTGGTGTTTTGGGCGTGGTGGCGCATGGCATGATCAAGAGGCAGGCGCAGCATATCTGTGATCTGTTGACGACACGTGCGCGCGCGACCTGTCACCATGGACCATGTCAGCTGCCAGTTTTGCGCGCGCGATTTCCAGTGGCGCGTGAAATTCACACGCTCCGGCTCGCTCGTGCGGTTGTCGTCAGTGCGGTTGACGTGGACATTTACTGGAGTTGACACATCGCATTCCGTCTCTGTCCCCGTTTTGTGGCTGTCGTCGACACGGCCGCATCGTCGTCGCATGTTATTTCACATGTCTCTCATTCGCACGCATACACATTCATTTTCAGTTGTGTGTCAGTTCGTTTGGCCGCCGCATTCAATGCTTTCTTCATATAGCCCGCTTCTACTTCAGTGTTCATTCGATTCTCATTCCGCGGAATACTTACATTAGGTCCATCTTTTGCACGAGTTTTTTTAAAATTCATTATTCAATTCTAAATTTCAGTCAAACCACACTGATTATTTCATGTGGCTTTTCTGGCAGTTCGCAGCGATTCACGAATTCATAAATCAGCATTCTTCCCGCCCGTGCATCTGTAAACTGATCGGCTTGCTGCGAAGCGAAACTGCGGTAAACAAGAGAGAGTGAGACAGCGCAAGCGAGTAACAGCACACTGGCTGCTTTTCGCTGTTCGATTTAAGGCACAGTCGTATTGACAGTTTAAGGGGCTAGTTGTTCTTCGTGACCTGCCATGATGCGGCGGTAACGGACGTAAATTTTAAATTGATCACCGCAAAATGCACGCCAACGCGCGCGCACGCACACCACCACACAGGGCACCGCCACAGCAGCAGCAGCACACCAATTTGTTACTGCGCTGCGTGTGCTGCCCCGTTGTTCCAGTAAATGTTGTGTATGCCGCGGTGCCGATACTCAGTGGATGGATGGTGGTGGCGTTTTTCCTTGAGCTCTGCTTCACGTCCGCTATTTATCAGACTGTCTTGGACAACGGACAACTATGGCCAGTGTTTGCAAGCGGCAAACTGAAAAAAAACAACAGCAGCCGATCGCCGAGTGGCAAACAACATTTTTATCGTTTGTTGGCCGTGGCCACATAAACAGTCGTGTGTAGTGCGCGCGCTGGCTTGTGCTGGTGCCTGTCGTTCTCTCTCGCAGTCGCTCTCTGTCCGTTTGCACACACTGATTTATTGTATCGTCGAATCATAGATCAATTTATATTGCGGCCGCTTGGCAGTATCGGTCTGGGTGACGCGCCTTCAAATGCCCAGCTGCTGCTGTTTTGCCTGCAGGCGACCTCTCTTTATGTTGTGCAATATTGTGCGCTCCATGTCGCTTTGCTCTGTGCTTTTCAGCCCCGTTGCAGTTTTGCTCTACTCTACCATGCACTGCTCTCTTTCGCTGGTCCGTTTATCCCATCCCCACACAGTTCTTTGCCAAGTTGTCGCAAACTGTGAATCGTCTTGTTTGTGTGTCCAACTTCGACCCATACAGCGTCCATGTTTCGATTACATCTGCTGATCCAAGTGTTCTCTACAATCCAAGATTACATGGCACCAAGTATTCGCTTACACCCGGTGTCGGTGTTGTTGTCGTTTGTGTGTGCCGTGCGCCGCGATTCTAGCCGGACGCAATACTTTTCAGTTCACCGAGACTGCGACTAGCGGCGCTGGCGGCTCGTATGGCGGCGTTGCGGTCAGCGCATCGGTGGCGCCGGCCACTTCCGGCGTCGATCTGTACAGCGCGGCGGCGGCGGCCGCCTCGACCGGCTCCACCGGTCTGCCGCCGCCCGGCGATCCGTCGTCCGTGTCGGCGCTCGGCTTGCCGCCCGGCTGGCAAACGGCCGGCATGTCCGCCTATGGAATGTCGAACTTTGCCGCTCACGGTCTCGCGGCGGCCGGCGCCGCAGCCGCCGCGCTGCCCGCCGTCGACGACCAGTTGAAACGCGACAAGGATGCGGTGTACGGGTATGCGTCGGCATTGGTGTTGTTTGGTTTTTGCTCGCTCAGGGTTTTTTTGGTAAAGTCCGGCCCGGACCGTGGACCGGCAGTGTAGAGACCGAGTCTTTAAGTCGGTTGCACTCGGTTATCACGGTAATGTTGCGTAGTTTCGAACAAACACACGGGCATCCGTGCACTGCTGCGGTTGTATGTGACTGTGCAACATTACTGTGCTGTAACAGAGTGTGCTGTTTTTTTTTAATCGGCCTTTTACATCTGTACGAAGCCCGGGAGTCAAGCTGGTTTGCGCAGTTTCGGCTCTTTCTACGGTAGTGTTCTGTTTGTCGGTTTGGTGACATGCTCATGATGACAAGTTGAAATGGGTGTATTTTGAACATCATCGCTATTTTTTCGCTGGTTTTGAAAATGTACATGCCGGTTAGCAACGAGCATTGTTGACATGTTTTGAATTGTTCGGATATATCGTCGAGCTCGTTAACATCGCACTGATCGTTGATTTCATTAGAAAACCCGCGGTCGAAAAAAATCAGTAATTGTGATTCGAATTTATATGCATAAATTACGCAATGACTCGAGCTGGCGCGGTGCTGGACGGGAGTTTTAGCCGCCTTATTCTCTCTTCCAATGGTGTATGCACGTTTTCGTCTCTATTTGACCAGATCGTGGGAAAAAAACGAGAGAAATGAGCGGAAAGCATGGAAGATGCGTTTCTCGGGGCTCCACAGAACGCGGGTATTGCTACACGCCACCACTGAAAGCTCAGTTGGAAAATAAAGTTCTTCAAAAAAAAATTCCAAAAACTTTCAACCGTCAACCAATTTTTGCAGTCATCCGCTGTTTCCGTTGCTGGCGTTGATCTTCGAGAAATGCGAACTGGCGACGTCGACGCCGCGCGACCAAAAGGACTGCGCACAGCCGGGCGCCGACGTTTGTTCGTCGTCGAGTTTCGTCGAGGACATTGCCGAGTTCGCGAAACAGGTTCGAACCCGCAGACTGTTTTTCAACGGCATTCATGAAGCAGAGTATTTAGTGACCGCGCAGCTATGTTTTGCTTTGCGTCACTAAATGCTGCTTCATGAATGCGCCTTTTGTCCACGAATGAATTGCGCTCGATTGTATTTACTGTTAGAAGCGTTTAGTGTATTTTACCGCAAATGTGTAAAAATGCTGGTTTTTCTGGGATTTGCAAGCACCAGCATTCCTCTGAATTCCTCTGAATCTGAGTTCCACCCAAAAGGCTTTATTTGAAATCGAAAATCAAAAACAATGTACGGTCAACGCGCCAGTATATTGCGGGGTTTTGTCTTGTAGTCAGTTTTAACGCTCGTATCATCTGTGGTGCGAACTTGTGATTGTTTTTCACCTCGTTCGTTTGTTTACGAAATCGTGGATATTCATGGTATCGCATTGAAACGTACCGAAACGCTGAAATGCACCGCGAAAAACCTGCTCGAAACTCGTGTTGTGTATTGCCAGCGCCATGGTTGTGTTCAGCTTTGGCGGCGTTGGTTTGATTTGTTCGCCTGTTTCGCTTCTCAGGTTTATTATTCATTCGTCAGTGTCAGCAACGGGAAATTATAGTGATTGATTAAATCATAATTACTCGACTCGAATTGATCGATTGATTATGCAGGCTGGCGCAGGTGGTTGTGCTGTTTTTTCGCGCTGCGCAGTGTGACTGTGCAGTGGTTGTTTGCGGGGGGTGTGAGGGGGTGTAACAAAGTGTGATGTTTATTGTCATTGTTATTCGATAAAAACGTCGTGTGTCTGTATCTGTTGTCACCATTGTGTGGACTGGTCGTTTTAATAATGATGGGGTGATTTTCAATAATTGACCACACAATGGTGATTGTGGTACAATTCCACAATGACACGTCCATGTTGCTGCTCCGTCCTTTTTTGACCTTCGCGAATTTCGCTTCGCCGCCTGTGAAATGGCGCGCGCAGATGGATTTCAGCGAGTTAAAAGACCGCTGTCAATTGCTCTAGCAGTGGTTGGTTCGGCGCGGTTTGGCAGATTGTTTTTTTTTCGTTGCGTGTTGTATGAGGTGTTAGACAGCACGTTTTTATGTGACCTCCCGTGTGCGTGCGTGTGTGTGTTTTATAAACACCATGAGTTGATTGTCAGAAATGTTACACGGTGCGTAATTGAATTGAATTCAATCAATTTCTTGTCGCAAACTGAGCGTAGCGATTCGATGAGAGATGCGATGATTTAGGTTTGTTTAAGAAAAACGGTTTTCTGATCAGGTTTTCTTCGGTATTGTGTGGACAAAAAAAATTCAATTTTACCAATCTGCGCCAGAATTAGTACACCGAGACGACTGCAAGCTCGGCGAAAACTTTCGCACACCGTGTTGATGATTGATCGGTGCTGCGGTGGTGAGCACGCCAGGATACGGCAAACAAACTGTGGAGTGAATGGGGGTGCAGATGAAATCTGGCTACCTGCATTCTTGCCGTTGCCAATTGTGGTAGAATTCTTTTCCCTTTTTTGATTTTGCTTTGTCAGTTCAGTTGTAGTTTTCTCATGTCGAGCAAATATGCAAACGTTCCGGGACGGCAACAAATTAAAGTACACATTGTCTCGTGGTCGCAATTTTGCTTCCATGATCATCATCGTCATATCTCGAGTGTTCGAGTGTCCGCGCAATCACGATGGGACGACGCAAGAGAAAAAAAAATGCGGGAACAGATGAAAAAAGCCGACCGAACAGCAACAACAACAACAACGCAAAATAACCGGAGAGACGCAAACACAAAGAGAAAGATACGAAATTGGGATGGGTTTTGTCTTCAGCAAGAAACGACGCGCGCGTCATCGTTTGGCCAGCGAGAGATCGGCGCAACATTGGTTGTCTCGGGCGCAGTGTGTCATCATAATAATGCTATATCCAATAACATCGCCTCGTAACATCACCAAGCATACTTTTCGATGATCAATGTGCGTCTGGCTTACAGACAGCAACAACAACAGCGGCAAACATATAATAATAAGATTAGAAAAATGTGTTGTTTTACACGGAAAATTGGAGCGCGCGTTTCGTTCCGGCTGAAGAAAGAGCTCGGAACAGAGCTGGAAACTGTCACATTATGCGCAGCATGGGTGTTCCGTTCGGGAATGGTGTATGCTGGAGGAATAATGATAGAGAGGTGGGGTGGGGGCACTTGGATGACGCCAACATCGTTGCAGACCAGTCGAGTGGCGCACATTTTTGCGCCCCCACGCAACACCATTAATCACTGTTCGGAACGTTCGCAATGAGTTTTGCTGTGTGACTGTCTGCACTCTTCTGCGCTGCGTCAACAGCAGCAAGCAATGCGACGGGCCGTGAGCAAAAAGAGCAAAGGAACACGAGCAGAAATCCGTTCCTCCCGAACACGAATCGCAGTTTTCTCTCGTCCGCGAACTGAGATTTTCGTCTCTTTTTCTGGGTAATTTCGAAAATGGCCTTATCACCGTCCACAGACACATTTCACATACGGGCTTCATCGTTGTCGACGTTGATGTTCCGGTGTGTGTGCGCGTGTGTTTTTGTGTGTATGTGTATCTGGTATCTCGTTTCGTTATTCGGCGCATTGTTGTTGTTATTGTAACCAAGACGCAAAGAGCGCTGGAAAAATGGCTTTAGGGGCCGCTGGCTCTTGACATGCAAGCGAAAGAGCGGAGTCGGGCGCCTTTTTTTCCGTCTCGTGCTATTTCACCGGATTTGCGCGCGCGCGCGTGCGCGCTGCCTCGTTCACTATAGTATCACCCTCTCTCCCTATATTTTATAAAGTGCTCTGTCTTTTTCATTCGGAATGAAGAAAAAACCGCAGCGCATAATAGAACCGAGAGGAACAGTGATTTTGAGGCGAAAAATCGCGCGTTTAGCTGCGCTTATACGGCCATGGTTTTTTTTCTGATCGTGGAACGCGTTGGGAGAGAGAAAGGGCTAGAAAAAAAGATGCCATTCGATCTCAGCACAAACGTTGGCGGTTCTCAGATTGAAACTCTGCTGATAGGAGAATCGAAGTGCCACAGACCAAGGAAAAAAAGATACGAAAAAGTAGAAAGTCGGTTGTTGGTGATTGTTTTGCTGAAAAAAACAGTGGAATCCTGAAAACTCGTGGAAAAGCTCTTGGAGTACCTTGCTACTGTATCGTGTGCCGGTCTCGACACGATCTTTCGCTGCAGCGGTTCCGATTACTTGCGGGAAGAGACACGTTAAAAACGGTGCAAAATAGTAAATGTCTTGCGAAGAATGTTCCGTGACACTGACATTGGTATCGTACACCCGTCAAAATGCGTTTGGTTCGTTGTTTTTTCGCGGCTGCAATACGGCTGTTTCATTTTGCGTTTTCTTTCGGTCGAACGGTGAAATTGGCATTTTCATGCGTTCACCACGCCGCGCGTGTGTTGGCATTTTTCTATCCGATTTTCGTGTCTAGCCTGATTTCGGCGTTCCTGCGACGTCGTTCAGAGATTGCTTCTTTCTCAGTTGGTGGCAATATGCCGTTCTTTCAAATCATATTACGGCTTACGGTAGTTGAAATGTGTCGGTTGGCGTTCCAAGCAGTGAGAGAGGGATTGAGTTTGGTGTGCCTCTGGATACTGGAATGATATCACATTGTTATTATTGCACGTTTATTGGTCATTGGCATGTGTGTGTGTGTGTGTTGTCGTTTGTTATTGCGCTAGAATGGCATTCATTTATAATTTGCATAATACAAATAAGTGTCAATGTCAGCGATCGACTGGCTTACCGTCGTTGACGTCGCTTGTCACTATTGGTCAGGCTTGAGCGCGATTGTCGATTTATAGGTTTGGAAAAGAACACGTGATAGTTCACCAGCCAACAACACACGCGGACAGTGGCCAATTTCGCGTTTCAGATTAAAAGCGACAACTTGTCTAACACGCGCGGACAAGTGCGAAACGAAGCGTGTAATTTCTCATTAACTGCATACGTGTTTGCATAGACGGAATGTCGGTTTCAGTCGCATCGTTTGTCATAATTCTTGTGTTTGACAATTGACAATTGTGGCGCGTTTCGTGGTAAATGCTGCTGACAGGTGCAAAATCAATTTATTTCAATAATGTCATCTAATCTGTTGTCGTCGTGTGTCATTGTGTTGAGGCGTGTGTATAATTGCTCGTGTCGTGGATGATTTAGATGGCTACGGGTCAAACGCGGTGAACTAGTTTTATACGGACAGTTTTGCAATGTCAATTATTTTCAGTGGTGCTCTGGCACTTGTACATGTGTGCTTTTTTACTGCCCAGTTAGTTTGACGCTACGTTGTTACGTAAATGTATCGTATTTAGCGTGTTGATCTGCCACTACTTATTACGACACTGCGGTGTGCACTTAATTTCAACGTAATACACAATTGCGATGTATGTCCATGTATGGTGCCATATCAATGCAGCATCACATGATGAGCGACCTTTGAAACTACTTTTATTCAACGGTAAACTTTTCTCGACTGATCTTTTGTTTTGTGGCCTGCAGCTTGTCTTCTCTTGTCAATGTTCAACGCGTAAATACATTGTGCACACATCATTTCTTCTGTACATGGACGTTTCTTCTCTTCTGTGGAACGTGTCTGTGCGTTCAACGATATAAATTAAAACACGAACACAAATTACGCATGCACATGCCAGACAGAACGCACTGCGGTGTAATAATGTATCACTGAACTTTTCGTCGTGCGATTGCTGACAGTTTTTTTCGCTCTCTGATATGCGCTGCACATCTAATGTCTTCCAAACGAACGCTCGTTTTTCTTCGTTTTGTCGCAGAATATGATGATCTCTACGTAGTGTAGTGTATAATTTTTGCTCGTGGTTAAAATTCTACCGTACACCACACGTCGCAGTACCATTCATACCAAACATGCCAGTGTCCGCGTGCAAGGTGACGAGCTTATTGAGCGCTTATGAACGAATAGATGATCACATGCGTCTATCATGTTGTATGTATGCGCATGTGTGGTTGCGTCTGTGCGACACACACGACCTACAGTTTCTACTGGCATGTATCGGTTTTTCTGTACGTTTCAGTGATGCGTTGTGTGTATCATTTACGCTCACGACATCGAGTAGCAACTTTTGCCACTTCTATTCGCTGTAATGCCAGTAAGCGACCAGTCTTGAAAGTAAGAAAACAGCCAACACAACCGTTTTGTATCATGTGGTGATCAGTGGTGAATGATAGCGTATGTATATATGCGTTCTATGCTGTGTACAGCGTTGGCATAAACTCGTCGTTTCGCTGTATATGATGCTCGTTTATGAGATGGCACGTGTAGATAGTAGCAGAAGGGCCGAGTCAACACTGTTGTTGTCGATGATATTGGGTTGGGATGATACTTTGTGGTTGATGGTAGTTGTACGTACGTACATTCTATGTACATATGATCTTGTGCTTTCTGTGCATGTCTATGTCTTCTGCGTAGATTAATGATTAATGGGTGATCATTAGAAAAACGTTACCACGACGGACAGAGACAGACAGACAGCGTTTTTTAACGCTACCATCAGCATGCATGTGTACACGTGTGTGCAATATTAGTTCGGCACCCACAGAGTACGGTATCTAGTGTTCGGTCTCGACACGATCTCACAACAGTATTGCTTGCTGTATCTGTATTATAAGATTATTGTAAAATGACATCAACGGCATGCGTTTGCAATAACTTTTCTGTAGGTGTTGTGATCAATAAATTACAGTGAATTCGTGGCAAGACCCACCACGGTTGGGGATCGTGCTCCGTCCTGCACTGCTACTGTTGTTTGGTTGCTGAGATTTTGTCGCTTCTCGTCTATGGAAGCTACACATATGCATGGTGCAAAAGTTGTTAGACAGAAAGCAGAACTAGTTTTCACTCTTCGATTTCAAAACGAAACATACGATGCGCGGTGCTGTTTTCACTTGTGATATTATGATACGCGCACGAAAAGTTTTCCATGATATGTTGTGCATTTGCCGTTTTTTTCTCCGCTACACTCTCTCTATTGCTTTCGGTCACGCACACACAACACATTATGAATTTGTGTGCGTGTGTGTTTTTTTGTCAATGATCGTCCATTGCTCGGGACCGGGTGCTTGTATGGTCGACTTCATAGAATATGCATGTGAAAAAGTTTGCTTGTTGCGCTGCATGAATACAAGCACATGTACATGTACATCATGCATATAATGCATGTACGCACGCATCTTTTGTCTGGCCAACCTATCAATATAACAGCTATTCAATACAGAGTTGCTGTTTGCTGTCTGGTCTCTGTGTGTGTTGTTCAATTGTTTGCTATGTTCACCGTGGTGGCGACAACTCATCACTGAAACTGTCGTGGGGAACTGATATGATTTAGTCTTAGTCTTATGTAGTTCCATTGACACAACGTGAACAGAAGAAAGCTTGTGAACCGGATTTCGACTGTAAGATTGTCTTCAATCAGCGTTTCACCCTTTATCCACGTCCTTCGTCTTTATTTAACGTAAAATAAAGTTAAACATGGTGCTGGTTGCTTCATGCGTAGTGTACAATCAAGAGTTGACAAACAACAAGTGTTTACTGCAGTGGGTGCAGCGGCAGTGAGAAATGTGAATAAATACTGGAAAACCTAATTGGTAGGTTGCAGTTTGAACGTTTTTTTAAACGTGTTCATCAGTTACTGTCAGTGTATGCTGTGACCATTTTCACAAATAAGAACGTTTACGTTTTGCAGGCCTATACTAACTGATTAAATCGTTCGTTAGACAGTTTTAAGATGTGCGTCTGTCTTTGCCGTGCATATATGATAGGGTGAAATGAGACTGGTATTTATGTTCAATAACAGATCATTAGTTATGTGTCGAAATACGCGTGCCGAAATCGTAAATCGACCAAAAGACATGTTATGTGCGGGAGACGACAAAACTATCAAACGTTCCTGACAATAACAGCGGTGTTGATACCACTGTTCCATTTGATATTATAAATCAGTTTTTACTGTTTAACGGTAGTGAAATTTATGCTGCCCGCTGCCGTATACATCATGTACAGTTAGTACACACGCACTCCACACACGTCCATGCACGCACATGCGCACTAAAGGGACGCCGACAGTGTGACAGTTGACTTCACATCATTCGTTTTTAGTCGCATGTTATTCAAATGTTTCATTCATTCATCATTCATTATTTATTTCAATTGGGGAACGCACACGCTGGTAGTGACAAACGTTTTTGAAAGGCTCATTCTGACAATCTTGACGCAAACAAGTGACAGCGTATGAAAAATATGGAACAACAACAGCAAAGAAAATGCGTGTGGAATGACTGGACGGAATGACTGGTGTTTTTTTGTGTGACAATAAACGATTGTTGATGTCATGTATGCTGCCGTATTCTCGGTACATGTCATCATTTATAGTGTACCGTTAATATGTCATACATAAATCTTCGTGGGCTCGTAGAATACGATATGTTCGTTTGTGTGTGATTTATTGTGGTTTTTGTTCACTGAAATGTGATTGTCGTTAATATTATTTCCAGTTACGTGTATTAGTTTGTTGCAATTCGTTTGTTATGGTGATGAGTGATAGATGGCCGACTCCAAACTGTCTGAACGCGACGAAAGACTTTGAGCCTGCGTGTGTGTGTTGAAATGTGTTTTTTTGTTGTTGTTTGTTCTTCTTCTCCATCGGTGTATGATGGTCTCGAGAGAATGACTGTGTAACGGCTGTTTGACAGCATTACTTTATATTTTCATTGTTTTAATGCCGTCAAGAACTCCAATGAATTATTCAAAACTCATGCCGAACAGAACGACAGAGTTAATATCTGGTGCACCGTAGCATTACTGAACAGTGAACGCAAAAGGGGACAAGATGTTTTCCACACTGAACTTTCAATTTCTAAACATTTACAAAAAATGCCATTTTTTTCTTGCAGATCCGAGCCGAAAAGCCGTACTATGTGCCGAATCCAGAGCTGGACGCATTGGTATGCATAAACTTTGTTTTCTTATATTCTGTTTTTTAACTTCTTCGTTAAAAAATGTTTTAAATTTCAAACTAAAAAAAACTGTCAATTAATCGCACGCTAATCAGTAAATAAGTGGGGGGCAGCTGGATGTGGAGGCAACATTTTATGACTCAATAATCGACATCAGGAATCTATTGCCGGCAGGTACATAATAAATAAGATAATTATAATAAACATACATACATGACACATGTTGCATATTATGTTCGAGTTGGAGTATATTATAGTATCTCGATGGGCATATCAAAAAATTATGATCAATGCTTTCGCCTATATACCTGTGTTAGTTTTCGATCGAGTGAGTTTTAATGCATGAGTTCATTATTTGCCTACGGCGAGCAATTGGAACGGCAGCAGGGAACACACGGTGGAAAGAGCCTGGTTTTTGCATGTATGTATAGCGTACATTTGTGCCGTACATAGCGTGGCGCCAAAAATGCAGTTCTTTCTCTCCGGCCGCTGTTGCTCCCGCTTGCCGTATGTGCTTGCTGATACAGATAATGATTATTATTGGTATATACGATCGGTTTGGTTTGAGATCGTATGTGTATGTTATTCGTGATGCCTATCGCATCGTTCCATGATCACATATAAGATATAGGGAGGGGGGTACGTTACTCTTGATATGTTTGTGTTGATAACGGCGTATAAATTACATTAAGCATCGCTGGGGGAAGTATGAGTGTATTTTTTTTACTTTTGTGCCAAAGGGCACTTCCTGGAAATGCTGGCCGATGACGACACGCGATAATAAAAAATGTTTTTCCGCCTCCGAAAACGCATGTGAGACAGTAACAAAAAATGCGCGTAAATGCTCAATTATCGCATGATAATGAAGTTGAACTTTTAGTTTTTTGTCACTCTGTGATGGAATGCAGTGGAATAGGGGTTCAGTGTATGTAAATTGAAAAAACGAAGTTAGTGATTTCTGAAACGACTTGAGCAGATTTTCACAATGGCACGCAACACAAACACACTGGCACACATGAAAACCGACGTGTCAGAAAGTGCACTGTATTCAATTTTTTAGAAAGTAAGATAGTAATGAAAAAAATTATGAGGTTTTAAACCCGGTAAACATCTTTTTTTTAATTTTTCAGATGGTGCAGGCAATACAAGTGCTCCGATTCCATCTCCTCGAACTTGAAAAGGTCAGTAAAAGTAACTTTGTTTTTGACTTTGAATCTTCCATATTTTTTTTAAACTTCATGTCCAGTTGTGTGTGTTTGTTACCTGAAGACTGTTTACTTATTGAAAGGACGGTAGAATTATTCGAAATCAACCGCAGTTGTCTCGTCAGCGTCTTATTATGTAGGCGCTATCAGCAAGGAACCAAAAAATGTTCGCCTTTTTTTGAAAGTTTCGTTGGTGACCCATTTTTTCTGCACTGGCCGCTTTTTTCGGTTTTACAACAGGCGCCAAACTTTTATAAACTTAAAAAAACATCTGTAATCAGCATCTCTGCCGCCACCAATGTTTTATCAGTTGTTTTGTTGTGTTTGCAACAATCGTGAAACTTCTGTAATCTTTGCGTGTTCCTTTTGTACATTTTATGCTGCTGAATTTTGAATTTTGGCTGTTTTTTTTCACCGCTATAGCAGCCGTTTTTTTCGTCGGTCGTGTTATGTTCGCGCGTGCTCTCTTGACATGACGACAATGTGCCCTTTGTGGCCGGCGTCTAGACGCCGCAGATATTGTAAAAATCACAAAACAAAACAGGCTAACAACATTGCGTGGTCGACAGTGAAACGAAAGTCATTACGCTATGCGCGCAGAGGGAACAGTGCGTTATGGTTGGTGGCGTATCAGTGAGCCTAACTGGGCGTCACCATGGTCGTCTCTGTGTATTTTTAATGTGCATAAAGCAACATTAACGGATCATCACTAGCCAGTGAGCTTGCTTCACACCGCCACAAGCGCCATTCGGGCCAGCATATACGTACGATGTTGTGTACATTTCCGAGACATTATTGAGTCATGCAAAGATCAATGACTTTTTAAGAATGAAAATAGCCCCCGGTGTGGCGTTTTCGTCGCCCACATACCAACCAACGCGCTGATGATCGTAAAAAAACGCATTTTTCATCTCGATGCCAAGCGGCTCAAAACAAGTGTCAAGCAAGCAAGCGCAGCATCCACTTCCGGGAGTGTTGTTCCGACATTCTTTCGAAATAGAATCGTGTGCAAACGTGTACGTCTCTGCCTAATATTCTGATTTTCACCGGTATTCCTCTGGTGCTGTGTCACACGCGTCTACAGTTCGCGTGGTCTTCCGGTCTGGTATACAGTTGATCATCACAGTTTTGACTCAGCAAATGCTGGCGCGCGGAAAGCAGCAAAAAATGCAAAAAAAATTTTTCCAGCATTTCAATCTGAAATGATGGAAAAAATCTGTTTTCAATCAACGCCGGTGCTTTCTGCAGGCGCACACAGACAGGCGGGGGCCCACACAATCGATATACGAAATCCATCAATCACTTGTCTCATTCCATCTCAGTTTTTTACAGTGGAATAAGACGAAAGAACGCCACAAAGTCATCAAAAAATTCGCCGTTTTTTGCGCTTCGTCTGTCCAACTACGTCGTAACGTACGTACTACATACATACACATAAAACGTGTGTTCGTGTATTTATTATGATCTATAAAGGGGGCAATATCAATTTGCCGTCGTCGTCGTCATCCCTGCCATCATAGTCCGTAATAAACGCGTTTAATTCCCAGCCGATGAAGTAGTCGCCCATAGGTATGCATATTTTTTCGGAACGCCCATATAAATCGCCGAATTTAAATATAAAACACTCTGCGTGTACATATGTGTGTGTGTTGTGTGTGGCGAAAAAAACAACGAAAAAAAAACGCTGATGTATTAACGTCATAAAACAAGGCAAACGTTCTTCTTCCACGCTAAATGAATGGATGGATGGAAGTTTTATTGGACTTCTTGAGCGGTGCGCGCTACGGCCGTTAAATAAGAAGGAGTAAGCAAGGAATACTATGACTCTGTGCTTTGGAAACAAAAATTGATGCGGATGCTTGTACGCTATCGGCTACGCAAAAACGTCAGGGTCTCGGGCGTCGGGCCAACCCAACCGACCAACCCACCGTATATGGCGCTCTCGACACGAATTCCCAGCACTGTTTTTTAATTAGGGTGAATATGCACGAAAAAAGCGTGGAAGTTAGCGAAGAAATTCCAGCAAAATTTTGCATTGAAACGCTCTCTCTCAGACTGGCAAGCACTGTTCCCAAGTAACACAGTTTCCAAGTTTCGATCGTACGCTGGCAACACACCGTCACACATCGGTGGGCGCACAGCTTTTGCACTCTCCACTGCATGCACACACTCGCACACGCGATCTGAAATGGCATCTGGTCGTCTCTTAACGACGTCTTTTTAAAAAGCGCATCACCATCAAGAACAAAATTTACGGAAACACATGATTTCATTGGCGTAAACAGATGACATGCTCGATTGATGATTGAGTGACGCTTGTAAACTGGATCACCACTTGCTTTTTGTTGAGACGAGGTCGTGCGTGTTTTTGTCAGGAGCAATTTAGTGTCGACCATTAGCGACTATGCCGTGACATCTTTAGTTCCTCAGTAGCAGGTGTGTGTGGATGCCGCTCTCTTGTGTTGTTTCTTCATTTGTCAGCTTGTTGGCTTTAAATTCGCTGAAGGACACTGAGCAAAGTTTTGCGATCAACGCTGAGTTGATTGTTGAGTGTGCCCCGCTTGCAGTGTTTGCAACACGCTTTTTGGTGCTGGTATTTTAAATAAGCCCATAGCTGATGACGTTACATGTTGTGCGCGAGTGCGCGGCGCAAATGGTGCGAATCATCATCAACAACAACAACAACTATTGTGATATTGTCAAGTATTTATGTGTGTACGTATTGCAAAAGTGTCTGTCAAGTCGTTTGAAACGATTTTGAGCGGCCAATATTTCGAGTGCATTAAACGATCGCCACGCGCGTCTTCGGAGGCCGCTTAATGGCGGTGAACACGCGAGCGCGGACAGACAGAAGAAGAAGAAAGAGACCTTTGCTTCCGACATTCTACAAACACACACACACGCACATACGAACGTACAAGCGGGCGAGGAGAGAGGCTTGAAAGCGAGCAGCTCGCGATCTGTTTGCGCTGTGTGCTTGCTTTTTTGACTGTACGCACACACACGGCCGGTTGTGTTCCCGCGGGAATCATTGACTAAAATGGCTTCACCCGTCATCTATAGCGGTCGGTCGAATGAGCATACAAGCCGAATGCGGCAGCCTGTATATGAGGCTTTCTGCAGGAGCGCGTGCGCCGGATGCACGGACGACGGAGGCTACATGCCGTTTTGCGTGCACTGCAAAAGTGAAATCAGGGAAAAAAATTGCGCCACTATAATACCCGACGTCAGAAATCGCAAAATCGCGCACACAGCACGCTATTCAGAGGCAAAAAGTGCCCGGCCCGTGTAAGATGAGATATGTACATTGTATGTATGCTGGTGGAAATGTGTAAACGCGCACATGAATGCGGGAGGGAGCGGTGTTATATGGGCGGTTTCTTATGTTTTGGTGTAATATGATTGCAACAAAGTAGTCAGAATGTAACAAACCACACAACTCATTGACGGACAAAAAAGCCTGTTGTCACATCTACATACGTATACAGTACGTAGAAGTGGCGCCATGATTTTTTCGAAAATAAATCAAAATAACCACTGTTGAAAAACTGTCAAAAAATTCCAATTCTGTTAACTTGACCGGGGTGACATTTTTCAGGTGCACGAACTGTGCGACAACTTCTGCTATCGGTACATCAGCTGTCTGAAGGGTAAAATGCCGCTTGATCTTGTCGTCGACGAACGAAGCAGCTCCTCCGCCGGTAATAACTGCTTGTCTGTTCACCGGACACTTTTTTCAGCTTTATTTATGCCACTGCATTGCTGTTTGTGTGTGGAAACGCTGCGGGATCTTTTCCAATACACAAACACACTAAGCAAGCGCATTGCGCCGCCATGTGCCTGTGTGTTTGTCCGTGAACGCGGTGGCGCATGAACCCTCCCCCCCGTTTACGTTTTTTCACGACTGTTGTTGTGTGCAGGTTTCGTGTGTGTATGTTTTTTGCCCCGTGTTGTTTGTGAAACTGCCCAAAAATCGAAATTTAGCCCAAAAAACCCAAAAACGCACTTTCAGAGCTAATGCCGCCCGGCGCGATGGAGTCGAGCATGGCTGGCGGCGGCATGCATCCGGGCGCGTCGACGTCCGTGCCGCCGCATCACCAGCTGGCGTTAGGCGGCGACGCGGCCGCCGTGTACGACATGGCAATGCGTCACTCGACCACGTCTACCGACTACGGCAGCCCGTACGAGCATCTCGCGCACGCGCCCACCCCATCGCAGCCGCACCCTTTATCGACGGCGGGAGGCCTGGCACTTGACACCACCGGCAGCACGTCCACCATGCTACAGGTGCGCCTTGTTTGGCTGGCGTTGATTGGTTGTTGTTGTTGTTGGGATTTTTAGGCGATGTTTTCAACCAGCGCTAACCCAGAGAAGCGTACCGAACGCCATTGAGTAGGGTGCCCATTGAGTTTTCGTCTGTCATTGAGTGCCCATACACCCCTCGGCGGGGCTCGATCCCACGAGCGCACGGACTGTAGTCTAACGCGCTACCGCCAGGCCAACGAGGGTTGGTTGGTTTCAGGCCGCATTGCAAAAGAACCTCGGATCAGTTCGGTAAATTTGTGAAGTTGTTGTTGTTATTCATTATCGCAGGCGACATTATCTCGTCACTCGTGTAGCGTTCCAATTTTGCTGCCTCAACAAGGAGTTTTTTCCCGAAAGTACGGTGTCAGATATAAGGGCAGTTGAACGCCAAGCCAAGAACTGTCAGTGAATCAAGGCAAATTAAGATTTGTGACGTTGAGTTGATTTGTGGTTCAATTCACACTCGACGCTCAGAAAAAAATCCGTTTCGAAAATAGGTTGCTGTTGGTCTGAATTTGGTTGGTTGGTCTCTCTTTTTCTCGTCTGTTTCTGTGCCGCTACACTCAAAATTCTCTCAGTTTGCTTTGTCTACTTCGAGTGAAGATTCGTCAAGATTCTCGCACAGTCCGAGTCCATTTTTAATGGAGTGTTACGTGAAAAAAAAATAAAACTTCTGGTTGAGCTACGGTACGAGAGGAGCCAATTCCTTTTACGACCTGTCTGTTTCACAGCCTTGTAATAATGTGTCGCCCTGTTGATTTGATGAATCGGAAAATTTTCGGTTTCGGTGCTCCCTATTCAGACATCAGAAAAACGGATCTCGATGACAGTTTTACAATCCGAGTGCACCCATTCTGGCCCGCATGGAAATGGGGGGGGGTTGAGTGGGGCACGGGGAACACCATAAAACTTGACCGCCATTTTCACTCATTGGCGATTATGGACCGTCCAAGTAGTTTATACGACGGTGATATAAAGTGATGTCATGTTATCAACAGCAGAACACAGTTCCGTTTTGAAACAAACACCCTCGATTTTGTTTATTGGCAGAAGAGTAACACTGGCAATGTGAGAAGTGAGTGAATGATGATTTGTGACCAACCATTTTGTTTGGAATACGCTAAAATGCAGTACGCCCGAGGGGGGTCGCTGCATCTGTTGTGTCCGATTCACGGTGTTGTGTTGTGCTTTTTTTCTTTGCTTTCAGTTCAAAAATTTTTATGGTCGAACAGATTTCAAAGCAAGATTGTAAAATTTTGTTCGCGATGTCGCATCAGATATACTGCCAGGAGAAAAAATCCGATGATGATACACGTTTTTTTGTGTGTGACTGTTATTGTCTTCTAAATGGTCTGCTGACTGAAAACAGACGCTCGCCCATAAATATTGTTTCGGCCTTAAAACCGGCCAAGAAAAAAAAAGAACGCGGGGTCGCAAAGGTGCACACCGATACGCTAAGAGACCCGTTTGTTTGTCGTCGTTGTTGTTTTTCTGGCACCAAACTGTGCACTTTACACAACAGGCTGCGCGCCAGGCTTGCAGTTGAGCTTGTTCTCGGTTCAATGATGATCGCCATTAGCTTCAACACTCTCTGTTGTCGACTAGCTCCTAAGACCAATTCGTTTTTATGATCTGTGTGCCGTGTGTGCGCACGTTTTTTTGGTCGTTCCATTCGGAACATATTGCAACAATATTTGAGCGTCGCTTCATCGGTTTGCTGGCAGCAAGTGTAGGGGGACTGGCATATAAACGCTCAGAGGGGGTGCTGTCGTCGATGTGCGTGTGTGTGCAGTTTGCTTTTTCGGTCGCCCTCGCTGGCTGTGGTGGAACCTTCACTGGGCGAAATTTTCTGGTTCGATTCCTTCTTTGCGAGCGATATGAACGAAGGTTTATGAGAAACGCTGTGTCATCTCGTCTTTGAAAAATCGTGTGTAGGAGAATGAATATATGTTTCGAAAAAGTATGTGCGAAAGCAAGAATATGGTGCACGCACACGCACACGTACGTTTGGCTCAACATCACACTGGCACGCCGCACGTCGGGGTGTGTGTGAGTGTGTCTGCTGCCACATGCAGCGTCACCGTGAAGAAAGATGGATGGTGAAACGTGCAATAAAAACGAGATATATCTTGAAAGTATATTATATTGCCAAGCAACGAGCAGCTGTTGTCAAGTTTTTTGGTCGTGTTTTTGTACAATTCAGTTTGTGCCCCCCCCCCCACCACTACCCAAAGTTTTTATTTGGCAGTAAAATACAAGTCACCGTTTTCGACAGCTGCTTTCAGCGCAGCTCGCCACGGGGGTCGTCGTGCGTCGTGTCCTGTTTTTTTTCTGTTTTGACAATAATCCATTTTCGAAATGACCAAATAATACTGGTCGTTTTTTCGGCTATTTTTCCCGGGACGACTTTGCGAATGTCAACCTGTCAACACTTTTTTCGCTTGTCGTATCATGTCGTTTGCACTTTTTTACCATTGATCGTTTTGAAAAGGGCGGGGGAACCGGGTAAAGTTTGAGAGCGGCAATTGTTTCAAGTGGCCTCTTTGACGCGTTCGTTCACTTTTTTCTCGGCCAAAAATGAACAAAGCTCGTAATTGGCTGACACCTTTGTTCTGTTTTTGTGTTTTTTTGAAAAATTGTTTTTTATCATGTTTTAGTTTGAAATAATACGCTGTAGATATTGAGCTAAGAAGTGGTGCTTAAGAGCGTACAGTAAGTAGGTGGGGTTGTGTTGATAAAGACGAAAATTCAGGCCAAACCAATTTCGATGCGTCTTTCCACCACGTTTGTCGGTCGACTGACGCTAAACATATGGTACGCCAAATTATCAGCAATCAATCAAATTATATTCAGATCTTTGTCTGTTTTGTTCGATTGAAACCCAGTTCGGAGAATGGAGTGAAAAAACAAAACGATACAACAACAATGGTGTGAAGAAATATCGAATTTTTATTCGTCTTCAAATTGTGCAGAGTTGAGTTTTCTTCGATAGTGGTGATATTGTCAGTTTTACAACACATTCATCCAGTCATCCAGTCCTAGTCAGCAGCACATGTCGCAAGATTTTTCTTTTATTGACGCCTTAAATTTCGAGTTTTGTCCATCATGTTGTCTCGATTGCTTGAGCAACCGTTGACTGAGAACAAAGGCGAAATGTCGTCGATTCGATTGATATTTCTGTATGTGGTTGTGGCGTATTACTTTCATGAACGTTTTCTTGTAGTGGTATGCGTCTACCTGGCGAAACCGCAAACAGCGAACTTTATGTGTTCCATTACCTTCTGTCTCCGTACATGTATATGAACACACTTCAGGACCAGGTCAATCATAACAGGATGTAATACGAGGTATATGAGTAGGGTGATGAGAACAACGATATAATGGACAACAACGGGAAACAGTGACAACATAAACAAGCGTTAAAAACCGGGGATATACATATGGATTATCGCGCCCTTGGTACACGATTAAATTTGGTGACTGTGTTAATTTTTGTTGCATGGCGCTAAATTCCTGATATTTTTTACGATAACGGATTTGTTTACTGCTTTGTTTGCGGTTTTTCGAATGACAGACAGAATGAAACTTTCCTGATTAGAGTCAAGCTTAACCTTGACAGTGGTGTTCACTTTTTGTTCCACCTCGCAATCAGAACAACGCTGGTGAATAAATCATATGATCACATTTTTGCCTCCTGTCTTGGCAACACTGCTTGGCGCCATGTAGCACATGGGAATGGAAAAGAGTGTGATTATACCAGAAAAAAGCGAAAAGCCGGGCCGCCCGTGTATGTGCGTGTGTGTGTTTATGTTTATGAGTATATAATGCGGAGCGTGTCAAAATGAGCATCAAACAAGGCGTATGTAGCATGGAACCATATTCGGACAGTCGATACGGAGATTCGATTCATAGTTAATCACCGATTATTTTCCACTTCGGTGAGCTGTCAAAGTCAATGTGATCTTCTTCACACCGACACATTGCAGTCTGCTGGCCGTTAAACACACACACACCCGATTTCCGTATATATTTTTTGTGATTATTCTAATTATATTGAGTCCGCGAAAACCTTCAAACCGCGAGAAATGAGATGCAAGGTTTCGGTGGGTTTTGTTTGGCTCTTGTCGGGTCGTCGCTTTTCTTTTCCTGGTTCTCAACATAATTCATGCAAATCGACTGCGTTGCTGCTGTTAATGCTCCGTTTTCACCGTGCACGGATTTTTGGCTGGCAAAAAAACAACAAAATGCATGGTTAATCAGTGTAAAATGGTATATAATGTTAATGAATCCCGTGGGTGTTGTAACGACGTATTATAATGACAGAATTTGTTGAGAAAGGAACCAGGGACCACCGCAAGAACAATGCGAAATCGGTTGACTGTTAAAAAAACTGAGATTCCGGTATGAACTAACGCGTTACCTGGTCGGTTAATTTAAGGACTTTGTAATTGACCAGTTACGGTGTCTTTACCGTGTTTTGGATAAGATAAGTTCATGTGACCTCAGGAATGAATATTCGGCGATTAAACAAAAAAAATGCAATGTGATTATCTGGCGATCAGGTAAACTACCAGCAAGATCGTGCCAAGACCGAATGTGATAGGAATCGGTAGCTCACTCAACATTCCGCTGCGGTGAAAAAAAGGACAGGTGCGGACTACGTGGTTTCAACACTGAATGCCGTTTGCGCGGTTGTGCGTACATGCGTGTACATATATGCCGCGTGTGTACATACACGCATGTGTTCGGACAAACTTTGACAGTGATCCGTCGTGACGGCCGAACGAGTGCCAAATGTCAACGTTAATCAGCGTTTAATTCCTTTAATCGTAACAATTTGGCGGTCACTCCTAGACGTTTTTGCACGTCGAAATGGAACACCGTTTATTACAATAGTCCGCGGCGCAATTTGTGGGATTCCCCAAAGAGTTCGGTCGCTAATAATGTTGAGTATGTAATTTGCGGAAATAATGCCGTTTTGAGAGCGCACATTGTAGAGGGGAAGTTTTTTTTGTTGTTCAGATTCGTATGGTGTTTATCTTGATTATATACGATTTTTCGTTACAAGTATGAGAAAATATGGACAAAAAAAACTGCGGAGTAGCAGCAGTAATTTTGACATCGGTATCGCAGCATGCATTGTCAGCCGTTGGAGATATGGCTATTTTTGGCAGTATTATGATCATGATGCTAAGTCATCTTTCGTCTTTGATGATGTTGTTTCTGTTTAAGGGCACATGGAATGTCGAGAACGTGTGTATCTGAATCGAAAAAAATGCGACCAGCAATTTTTTTCATGGTGGTGTTTTTTTTTCGAACGCCCCAATGTGCACCCGACAAACAAAATAACTGAAGATTGTGCAGCCTTGGTCGTATGCAGCGTGGTATGTCAGCAAAAGTACACAAAAAAGAGAAAAGAAAAAATTCAGCTGGTTTTGCCACGGGCGATCAAGGCCATTTTTTTCAAGCTCAGCGCAAGACACAACAGTGTACGTCGCTGGCAGTCAATAAAACCAACGAAAATCATGCTGCAACTATAATAACTGTGTATCGTTATTATCTTTGGACACTACCGTAGCCCGTCCAGTGTTTCGTTTTTCCGTTTCTTCTGATTTGGCTGTGGTGTTGACTTTTTGCAAAATGTTGTCTAAACTGAAACAAACTTTGTGAACCGCCAAAATGGCATGACAGCAATCAATCTCTAAGCGGTGATCAAAACACAATCTTTGTCTGACTGTCGCTCACACATGTGAGCAACTTGGAAGACCGCTGCTTTGTTGCAATTATTCAGAATCGCCAGATTGATATCAGCACCCGTGTATGCATGAATGTACATGTATAACTTCGTCTCTACACGGCGTGTTTCGACAGAAAGAGTTGACTTTTGGACTGATTGACAAACAACACTTCAAAACATTTTTGAACTTGTAGTGGTTGTTGAACCTGTTGAACACGTGTATGCTGAAGTAGCAAAACAGATAATGTTGCGTTTTTGAAAAAAAACCGGCTTTCTGTTCTGTTGAATGAGCTCGTCAGAGTCAATGCACGTTCAAATTCAACAACGGATGATTGAAAAGAATAATTCAGTGCGTGTGTATGTGTGTTGATTATGTTGCAAGCATGCGATGCATAGCGGTTGGAAAAAAATATGAACGTTTTTTGGGTTATGCGTTTCGGTGAAAGGGATTATATTGATTATGGATGGGCGGTATTTTAAAATGACAAACAAAATTGTGCGAAAGCAAAACGGATAAAACAGAAGTTGACCACAGCAGTGATAGACAAACATGGTATTCCAGGTGGCGACGGAGGTGTCCACCTATAGTGACCCAGAGAAAAAAACGAAGTTTCCACGATGTAACATCTTTTATTTTGGTCCCGCGTCTCAATGCCCGCACCGTAAGCAGTCTCATTCACGACGCGGGAATTCAAAATTGGATAAGGGATTTGAGTCCCCTAAATAAGGCCGGGTCATTTAGGCTATTCTGAATTACCACATACAGATGATTGAAACTAGTTTCCTTTTACATCCACAACCGCATTGAGTCGCAGGTCTTAAAGAAAAGATAATAATGTGGAATTTGTAAAGTTGAAAAATGTGTAGAAAAGTCGCAAATCCACGCAAAACCTCGCAGGCTAGCATGGCCGACACGACGAGCGGCGACGGACTGCAGCACCGACGTTTCGCCGGTGGCAGCAGTGACAACGGCAGCAGCGGTGCTGGCAACAACGGCAATAATAATGCCACCACTGCGGCTGTCACCAATAATGGTACTTCCGTCGCGACAGCCGGCCTCCCGGATGCGAGCAGCTCATCATCATCATCAGCAAATAATAATACTACTAATAATACCAGTACTATTGCCAATAATAGCAACAGTGACACGTCGACGAACAGCGCGTCGAGCACCGCGACAACGACGAACGTCTACCACGACCTCTCCGGCTCGCTGAAGTCGTCGCCGTCGAACACTAATCACCATCACCCGTTGGCGTTACCGCGACCGCCGCCGTCGTCGATGCACCTGAGCAACGGTGATCACCATCACCATCACCATCACCATCTACACCAGCAACAGCAGCAGCAGTTGACGCCGCTACCCGGCGACACGCCGATGTCGACGTCGAATCCGGCGCAAACGCCCGTCGACTGCAGCATCTCCGATGCCGGTTGGTTGGCTGTTTTTCCGTTTTCTTTGCTCAAAGTCCTTGTCTGAAGACGGCACTCTGTTGTAACACGGAAATGTTGCACAATCGTAACAAACAAGCACAGACGGCGCTGTTATGTTGCATGTGTGCGCCTCAGTTTGCGTGTGCCCGCGTGCAACAACACTGTGTTTTTATACTGTGTGCCCTGTCTTCAGACCAGGAGTTCGCGTTCTCTCATTTAATTCAACGTGGTGAAACCCATTGGGTTCGCTGACTACCGTAGGAATGGTTATCTACCATGTTTTGATTGTGCAGTTTTTGCTTGATGCCTGAACACGTGTGTTTTTAGTGGCGACAACCACACAAACACTTAGCGTGTAGCAGTGAATCACTGCGTTTGAGTGCTCTGTGAGTTTTCAACGTCAACCTTACTAGAATCCACGTGTTTACGGTGTTGTCTTGATGTATGTTTGCGGTCTTTGGTCTAATGATCGTGCCGAGACCGAGTAACTTAAACAGCATATACATAGTTAGACATCGTAGTCGGGTTGGGTAGTCAATTATCCAGTAATTGTGCCATTGGATAATATTTTTTGTCACGTTTTGTTTAACTGATTTGGCTATCATTGTCTGAATTTATTTGTTTATAAATGCATTTTGCTCTGAATAACTGTGTTCAGGCTATTGTAGCTCAGTATAGCAGTTTAGCTTGTTTTATTTTGAAGGTCTTTGACGTTTTTGTGGTTTCTTATTGTTGTCTGCTCTTGTTTTGCAAAATTTTTCACTCTAAAAATGAGAGCCACTGTAAAAAACGACGAAGACCAGGGAAACTGTAATTTAGATCGAATCCTCCTGGTCTTGTGCTGTTTTGTTTTCGCTGGACAAAATCGTTCTGTAGAGACTGCTGGCCTTCGGGTTTGCAGATTTCACAAAATTTTTAGCATGCCCATTAGAAAGATGTAGTTTCAGAAAACGTTTCTGACAGCCCGGACGAGCAAAGTTGCCACGTACCGATTGGCCGTAGTTAGAATTTTTCCGAACGTAGTTTCTATTTTTTGCCGTTTGACTTTTTTAAACGTAACTTAAACTTTTTTCGCCGTTTCGCTGTAAAGTTCACATCGAAAGGGACCCAAAAAACAAACTCGAAAGCAAAAACACGAGTGTTAAATCAGAGTGTTACAAAATCTGCCAAACAACCTGGTGTTTCAAAAAACCGGCCCTACTCTCTCAGTCGGATCGTTTATTTTTTTCGCACGATCTGTCAGAACGCACTAGTTGTCACCACAGAGGATGCACAGTATCGTCTGGCATATTACAGTGACAGTTTTCACGTCATGTGACACTTTCGATAGTGACGAGTGTCACTGAAAGTCACACGTATGGTGTTTGTGGCGGGTGTTGTCTGTCAGGTTCATTCACAAAACTACGTTCAACACAATGAAACCACACATAATATGACACAACGTTGGTCGGAAATCTATGATGCGTGCGATCAAACGCCAATATTCAAAAACGGACACACCCGTAAAAATCTGTCGAAATGACGTCTATTCTCGAGCGCAGATGTCGTCGTCGGCATGTGTCCCATTCGTACGCATGTCACATGCATCACGGCGCCCCGGCCACACATACTACGGCCATACTGCCGATTACGGTAGTGTCCAGTGGTGTGTTTTGCTCGGTGCTGCTACTGCTACCATATAACAATAATATAGTAGCAAAAAAGGGAGGGCGCGCTTGTGGCAGTGCTGCCGGCTGACAGTGCCGCGGCCAAGTGCAGCCATCCATCTTGCGTCGCTCCGCTCGCTGCTGCTATCAATGCATGTATCAAGGCTAGCGGCTATACACAGCATCGCATAGCTAGCTAGGCTGGCTGGCGACTGCACATGCCATGTACACACACACGTGCACCTCCGGTGGGAGACGTGACGCGTATACACGTAGCCGCCGGAAGGCTGATATTAATTCGCACGAACATAAACACCACCAGCATTATAATGCACTTTTGCTGTGTGCGGCCCGAACATGCACGGACGTGTCGTGTGCGCGCGCCTGTTACGTCGCAAGTGCGCAATCTAGCCGGCGCTCGACGCACGCACGTTCGAATGTGTGCGGCTTCTCATTCGGACACGGTGCTGTTGGTGACTGCACTCGTGTACAGCGAGCGCGCGGATATAAATGGACCTAGAGATAGGCCGGTCTTGTGTGCGCGCCGCGTGCCCGGGGCTTCCTTGCGCGCGCGCGCCCGGCCGGACGCGCAAAATGAAAAATGTTTCACTAACACGTCATTTCTGCGGCACATTATACGGACGCACGGTCGTATACGTTGACGCGCACGCCGCAGAGAGCGCAGCGCGCCAGGGCTCGCTCATGTTCTCTGGCAACAACACAACATTTTTCGAACAATGCACCGTATCATGTACGTATGTGTGCATATACGTTCGCATATTGAATAGAATGGCTCGCAAAACGCGACCACCATATATACAATGCATGTGATATCTGAAAACGGGCCGGACAAGCGCGCGCGCGTGTGTGTGTGCGCGCGCTTTTTGGCCTATGCTTTCGGGTTTCTCCATGCCCGACATGGTGTTTTTGTGCGGTGGCGTCGTTTTTCCAAGCTATAACGCTGGACTACTAGCCGAAAACAAGAATACCCTATATAACAATAATATCGAAAAACGCTCCTGAAACATGTACAGACAATATTATATGCTTGGCCAGCCGCTATAATGTCTATCCATCGTGTCGCATTATGTGTTTATGTGCTCCGATATGGTGGCGTTGGTGTGCTTTGGCGCGCTTTGATGCTTTTTGTCGCTGCTGCAACAACAAAAGCAGCTACAATGGCATACACACACACAGGCAGCGATATCGTGTGCCCAACAGGGACCCGGTGTGCTGCGCGCAACACATACATATAAATATAGCCAAATATGGCCAAAATGATGAATGGCGGACACAGTGTCTCCGTGGTCGCATGCAAACAAATGCAACCTGTGGCCGCGTGCGCGCTTGCATTGTTGCCGCGTTGTGTTCTCTGGAACAGTGTCGTTTCTCATCGGCTCGTATGTGTCTACTGTATTTACTGCGCATATTCACACGCAGTGTATGAGAGAGACACAGCAGAGAAGAACGACCGGGGGATTGAGCAATCACCGGATTGTGTGGCAGTCTTTTCGCTCGACTTCCATATCCCCACCCAATTCCACTGGTTATCGTCCATTCGCCAGAAAAAAACGCAGAATTACCCGGCAAATGGTACGGTCGAGTCGAATAGCGATGTTTATGGTGGTTGATGCTCCACCATGAACATCAGCTAAGTGTGAGTCTTGCCGTTTTTGTGACACACCAAAAACACTGCTAATCATAACAGCAAGCACATCGTAACGGGCATATATGTACATTTGTGACAATTTTGGGATTAATTAAGGGGGTGTGGTAACGCAAACCGGTGTACATCTTTCCGTCGCGCTGGTGTGGCACAGATTTCTGCGTAACTGAACTCGATTAGCGTTCGCTAGCAATGTGCATTACGCACACTGATAAGCGTGTGCAAAAGCAATTGCGGCTAAAAGCACAAATGTATACTGAAAAATGCATTACGCAATATTGGAACAGCAGCAGCGGCATATTGCGGCTCCAAAACGGTGTAATTTCTATTTCACATTATCGCTGTGCATTTTGATGCCGACAATGATGCGGGACGTTGTTGACGTCGCGTTCCGTCTTCATTTTTTTCACCACAACGATTATCATGCGGTTACATGGAGCAAGCATTCACGTCAGTTTTATGACAGATGTCAATGATTTTTGACATTATTATTCCAGTAGCAAGAAATGCGCCCAAAAAAAACAAACAAATGTGGAATTATCTGTGGAATTATCTGTGGAATTGTTATACACGTCGTGACACAGTCTGTTCTCGTCAGCAGGAAATTTACTTTTTTCTCGAATGATACAGGCATTATTATTTTTTGAATGTTTTTAATAAAATAGTCGGGTAATATGCCTGAAAAATTTTCTGCTGCATTATTTGCAAAAAATGGCATTGAAATTGGATGGCCATCAAGACAGAGCGGGGCCAAGAAACAATGCACATTTTTGTTGATGAAAGACGAAAAGCATTTCTTTGAAGAGCGGCATAATAAAGTGAACGTAATTTTTTATTGTGAAAATTGTTCGATTTTTCTTGATCAAACCTGGTTTTGGTTAAAATAAAATCTGGAACAGCGATGAAAACAACGAAAAGAACTTTTTAACGGCATATCGGTCCGAGGCAATTTTGAAGAGCGTTCATGGAGGCTCAGTATAGTTTTAAATTTTGTCGTGTAATTTTTGTTTGAAGTGGAAGGGCTACTGTTGTAGTAAGTTGCACAACCTTTTCATGCGTCTTTTCATGAAAATATGCAGTTTGTTGAGGATATCCAGATCAACAAAACGAGTCTTCCTGATTTTTGCAGTCAAAAAACTTCAGTTTTTTAGTATTTTTTGCAGTAAAATGAACTTCAATTTCTACTTGCCGCTGTGCAATAGTTTTGCATACTTACACAATTTTTTTTAAATTAGAGATTAATGTTGCGGCTTTGTCTTGACCTGTTGCAGCTGCATGTTTTCTAATCGGTTAAGTTATAAATTATCGGCATAAAATGTCCAATGTGTTCAGTGCATGTTTCAAGGCATTTTTAGAGACTAAACATTCAACGTTTTAGTTTGCAATTTCGAAACTTGTTTTTTTTGTCAGCTTACTAACTGAATCAGCTGGGAACAGTTCATTCAACTCGTTTTGTTCGTCTTTTTGTTCTATAATATATTTTTATAAAGTTTTTAAAGCTCATTCAGTTCGATGACTAAAGGCTAGATGAATGGTAATCAATCGAATTCGATCGAGCCTTTTTGTGTGACCTTTTTACGTTGAGTCGTTTTTATCGCAGCTATGGGTAACTGAAAAAACGACGCTTCTGATTTTCGAAACGAATGATCGAAACATAATGGCTTGTTTGAAACGCTAAAATGCGCATTTCGCGGGCACTATTACACTGTGCACAAGCACCACTGTTTGCAGAGCGCGTGCCTTTACTGCTTGTCATGAAGTCCTGGTCTGAAGACCGTGTGTTCACAAACATACCGGGTGCCAGTTTCTATGCGGCGTGCCTGTGTGTTTGTGGCACATTGGACCTGAGGAAGACACGTTCAAGAAATTATTCGTGTCTGCAGACCAGGAGTTTTCACTGCACACCACACCACACCACACACACACACACACACACACGCCACTCGCACAAATCGGACAAAACAAATGTCAGGTGACATCAGTCTGACGTCAGGCGACTGCGACGACGACTACCTGAGTTTGGACGCCGATGAAAAGATGCTCAGGCGGCACCCGAAGAAGCGCGGCATCTTCCCGAAGGTCGCCACGAACATCATGCGCGCCTGGCTCTTTCAGCATTTAACGGTATAACCGTGAGAGAAACAGTGCTTTTGGCCGCGTGGACACCGCTCGCACATACGTCCGTCTCCAGAACGGCGCTTGTTTCTCGCAGCGAAAAGTTGATTGGCTGGAATAAATTCGTTTCAAACTGGCGCGCACTCACACTTTCGCATTGCACACACACACACACTTGCACACAAGCGTTCTATGTTTTTTTTTTGTCTGAGTTTGGTGATGGCTTCAATTTGGTATTATTGCTTAATTTGTTTATGCTCATGAAATGGCCGGTGAGGGAGAGATACATGACACTCAAAATCGGTGATAAAATTGGAAGTTGGGAGTGAGTGTTGATATGCTGCCGGTTTGGATGCTTAATCGGTGCTTGGGATGTCTGTTGTTGCGGGGCTTTTTCGGCACTTTTCGGTTGGAGCGTTTCGAACTCGATTGGATTTTCAGGTTGGACGTGTCCGGTCTTGGAAGGTGTTTGACTGTGTTCTCTTTGTTTCCTTGTGTTTCGTCATGTTGTTCCTGCTTCTTCTTTGTTTTTTTTTGTTGTTGTTTTCTTTTACGTTCTGTTTTGTTGATCTTGCACAGTGCTTCACGTTTTTTTCCACTTTTTGTTGAATCGATTGTTCACACACATTCGCCGGATTGCTGAATCTGAACTGGCGTGGCTCTGGGCTTGGCACAGACGGTGAACCGACGAAATGCCCTCACCACTCTCACCAATTGTTTTCTCAACATCCAAACCAAAAATCTTAAATTTGCGAAGAACAAAATCAAAATTGTGAAGTGCAATATGTATTTTGTACACGGAAATCGACGGTTTTAACAATGATATATCCAAAATCGCGCCATCTTTGTGCAATCAGCATAGTGTTTCCGAAGGGCTGAACCAAATGTATGTACTTCACGATTTTGATTTCGTGATTTTTACGATGTCTCCCGTGTGCTCGACAAGAAAGCCTCGACCAGTTCCACCGTTTGTGCTCTCAATGCACGTAAAAAACTAAAGCAGTTCGATTGAATTTTCGACATTCTGGCGTCTGTTGAGAGACACAAAACCCACCGCGCCGTGTGCGTCTTGAATAATCGCTTTGTATCGTTCAACTGTGAATGGCCGTTATTGTTTTGTTTGGAAAGTTGAGAACAACTCGATTTTACAGAAGTTCAAAATCAACGTTCTGCCACCAAAACGCTCGTTTTCATTATTTTTTCACCTCACGCTTATCTGCTGCACTCTGTTACGTGTTTGCTTTACTTCTCTTCACGCTGAAACACACACGTTCACTGATCCGTAACCGCTGTTCCCCATACTTGGCAACATCATCCACCGTTTTATCATGCACTTTCGGCTTTATAATCTTGCTTCAATAACCCGAGTTGGTTGTTCTAAATATCTCAGAAGTTCCGTTCCGTTAGTTATTGTGTACACTGTTTTCAAAAATTCAGTTGACTCCGCTTCTACTTTGATAACACATGAAGAAACGTGTTTTCATTGTTTATTGTTTATCGGGATAACCTTCATGGTAGCATTCAATACTTCTACTGTATCACATATTCAGCTTCTTCTCCTTGTTCTGTTCACCACTTCTGAATCTAAAGTTCTTGCTGTTAGTGAGCTGCCAAGATACCATTTTCCACTATACCTGTCTTGAAACTTTTTTCGGTTTCTAAGGGCAGAAAGTTGATTTTAGACTGTCTCAAGGTTGAAAAACAGAAAACGCAAAAAAATAAGACGCCATTGTGAGGCGTCATTTGCAGTTGAACACTGTGCGCCCACATACTACGGTTCGTTAACCGAATTGGGTCTTGAAACGATGTTTATCGCAAGCATGACCGTTGGGACGCTCATTTAATAGTATCTAGATAAAAAGAACTACGTGAAACAGCTTCTGTGAAATTTCCAGACATGTTCAATAAGATTAAAACATCGTCTCGAGACCCGACGCGTCATATGAACCGCCACATAAAAAACATCAGTCTGACTCGTAGACCTCACTCTCTGAAGGCCAATTCGTGCCCACAAGATTTACAATGTATTCTGCACGTCACGTCACGTCACCTCTCATTTTATTCATGAAGCGCCACTATTTATAAAAAACGGCAATCTAGTACGGTGTGTTATTTTTAAGCCGCATTCATGGAACTTCAAGCGCTGAACGTCATTTCGCCACACATTCATGGAGCAAAAACCTCGCAGCTTCACGTGTTAAAGTGACGCCTGCGCTTCAACGCGCGCGGAAGTTCATGAATGGGCCTTTAGAACATGTGCTCGTTCATCATTCACACATGACGTGACGTGACGTGACGTGACGTGACGTGACGTGATGTGGCGTGACGTGACGTGACGTGACGTGCCGAGTACCCGTCGTGCATGAATTGGCCTCGAGTGGTAAACACGCAGATGTAAACTGTCTCCGTTTTTGTTTTTCTTCTCCGTGCGGCGGCACAGTTTTCAGTGGTTCATGTTTTCTTCCTCGCTTTTCGACCATACACCTACACACACAGGCGACGATTCGGTCGGCAGCGGCGACGGCGACTCCGTCACGTCCGGGGATCTCGGCGAATCCAAACACGGCTCCTCCTGCGGTGGACGACGAAAAGTGCCAAAAGTCTTCTCAAAAGAGGCCATCACTAAGCTGCGCGCGTGGCTGTTCCAGAATTTGACCGTGAGTGCACACCCTCCTCCCTTGCGCGGACGTCAAAGCACTTTGTGATGTGTGTCGCGATGTCAATGTAAACCGTTGTTATCCATGAGACTTCATGGTTCACTTGGTTCAAGTCACACGTCACTTGGTTCTGTTCAAATCTGCGAGTTTGTCATCCGTGTTTAAGGTGTTTCTTTGTGTTATAATTGTGGTTTGTCGGTTTAGGACGGAACTTTCTATTGTAGGAACAGTTGTTGCTTCGCCCACGGATTCTTTGACATTTTTACCCAATTAGTGAAATGGTGAAGATCCCGGCGTGGCAGTGCTGAATGGTGTGTGAATGCTGAATACTATTTTGACATTTTACTTTAAACTGGTTTTTTGAAAGTTTCGATAGCCATTTATTGACAAACTATCTGGAACCGCCATGTGCGTTTGCACGTGGTTTCATCAGTTGGTGCATGTGGTGAAGTTCGGTAGTGTTTTTTGCGTAAAACTCAATCCACTTACCGTATCCAAGAATATATCTACGAAGCAGCCGCAAACATTGAACTCATCTCAATGAGCACACTGTCTTGCGTTGCCCGTAAATCATTATGGCCATTGTGATTATGACGCGTGAGGGAACGGTGTGGTAGGCCAGTGAAACTGGCGACGCACCTAAATTTCCGTGTCATGTGTCCAGTGCAACAAAACGGCGCAACCTTGAGGAGGATATGACAGAATACCTGAATGTCAAAACACCTACACCACCGCCACGTTTGCGTTCTGTTCTGTGGTGCTTGTTATGAATGACAATTGTTGACCGCGCGCGCGCTGTGTGTATGTATGTTATGACGCGCATTTTCGGAAGCCGAAAATTTATCGCTGACACTTTTATTAGCTGACGAAATTACTCTTGAGCGGAGCGCACTTGGAATGGAACAATTGCAAAACGCATTTGCACAGGCCGTCAACGACGCCGACTTCACGTTTCGGTGGATTTTCTCCTCCGACGACTGTCAACCGACGATAATTCACGTATCTCGTTTCTGAATCTGGCACACGCCCATGCTCTCTGTGTGTTCAGAGATTCGAAATAAACCATAATTTTGAAACCAAATCAAATGGTCGTTTTCGTGATGGTCAACATAAATTCACGGAAATTATATCACACGATGATTGCTGGTGATCCCATCAATTACGCTCCTTTATAGACACCAACAATCACAGGAGTAAAAAGCCCGTTGAGATATGATAATTTGCGATTTGCATTGCTGTATGAACTTTGGTTTTGAATGGAGAGACAGCCGCAGAAAAGCAGTGCGTAATGTGCATTGTTTTTGGCATATGGTTGTTATTTTCGCAAAGAATCACATAAATTCACTGCTACATTACACGTGCGTGTACATACTGTGGCCGAGAACGAATGAACAAGCCATAAAGACAATATCGCATAACAATCAATCAATCATCGGTTCTGAAATTTACTCAACAAACTAATAAAAAATTCTTTCTGGCAGGTATACCGGGTGTGACATCATGGAGGTTGCGTGTTGAACTTGTTCGAAAGTTTTTTCAAACTGAACCCAATCTTTAATTCTTCAAAGTGCTCCTACTTTTTCTTAGAAACTGATTGGTGACGTCAAGAAGCACGTGGAAAACGAATTTACTATTGGTGTTACAATCCAGTTTCGGCTCGTGATATCATTACATGCCAAGTTTTCGTTTTGAGTTTGTTTTTACACCCTGTACAACGCTCATTATCGGGTCTCGCTCAGTCGTCGACTTTTCCACTCTCTGCAGCACCTTGGTTGGGGTGGAAATGTAATCTCTCTATGGCCGCTGTTGCTTCCCGGCGAATCTGTTATTGGACCATACTGAACGATAATGGGCTGACGAAAAATACAGCACCCTGAGATCATTTTGAGTCGTCATACAGATTATATACTGGCGAAAATCATAAATTTCCGAACAGCCACTGAAGATGAGCGTCATAAATTAGCGCCCGGCTCTGGAACGAGTTATCTCAGGGGCGCTGCGCACATAAACTCGTTTTACTACACAACACACCACCACTACCAAATACTGATGATATTTGGCGTTTGAGTTATGACAATGTGAAATTAGATTAGACGTAGTTGAATAGGTGTGTAACCATGTTACTGTAGGCAAGAGGTGAAAATTTGGCGCAGAAGTTGCATGTGTGTTTTGCATATTTGCGGTGTTTGGTGTTACGAGTGGGGATTTCAACTTTGTTACAATGCCAATCGAATCGACGGGTTTCGCCAGCCGGTGATTGGCACCGCACACGCCGTTTGTCGCAAATCAGACTGCGCGAGAATTCCAATTTGCAGCAAGATTTTACGGCATGAAATGTGTGGTTGTTTGATGTGTATTTTGAAAAGCCAACAGCTACGGTAGCGAGATAGAGACGGTGTGATCGTTCGGCGTGTGTCTTCATGCGTGTGCGTTGGTGACATGGAGCTCATATGCCACTTGAACTTTGCTTTGTTGATTCTGTCGTTTATGGATATGCGCATAATCTCAGATTACTGATGCCGATTTTCACTGTGTGGCTTCAAAGCGTAGTTTTGTAATATTAGAATGATATTGATCGATTTCAAGATGCTCTTTTGCGAAAAAAAAGACAAACATGCCGATTGTAGGTGCGTAACAAGTGGTCGATCTCAGTAAAAAGAGCCGCATATAAAGTGTTGCATGTGGATGAAAACGATATCTGATATGTACATACGTACATATGCAACGATTTTCCGCGCGGTGCGTTCGCTTTGACTTGTACCGTCATCGCGGAAAGTGAATCTGAAAAGAGATATAGACCTGGTCTCATCTGCGGGTTTTTCTGTGAGCAGGAAGGTTTTGATTTTGAAAGCCAGTAATGATCTCAAGTACTGTCGGCTAGCGCTATCCAATCGCAGCACCATATTGTACGTCTGAATGCAAACATTGACGAAGCGCAGTATTCGACGTCAAAGATGCGCGCACATTTTCGTAACATTTTCTTTGAAGCGTGCAACATGTTTCTGCGATGTTCGGAGTGTTATAACGACGTGGATGGATGGAGGATATCATTTTCAATGTATTAAATTCTCCATAGTCGCGTTGTGTATTGTTTTCTTGCTCTTCATTAGCTAGAATAACAATGTGTGCGTTTATTCAAATGTAGTGTGTGTGTGGAAGATCAAATGAGCGAGCCGCTACAGTGTGTTGAAGTAATGCGAGAGTATGGTGAAAAAAACAATATTTATGTTGGTGTTGCAAGATACGCGCAGAAACGTCTCAGATTTCTGTTCGTGTGGTCAGAAAACGTCAAAAACTCTTCAAATCGTTCAAGATGACTCTCGCGGTATTTGGTCGGGCCACTTCATCCACAAGCGTATATCATTCAGCAGAAAGATCGCATTTCAAAGTGACTGATTATACAATTTTTTAAAGACAAGAATAATGAGCAATCTGATGAACAACTATTGATCGTACGTTTATGACTATGCAATGCAACAGAAAAAAGTGTTTTATTGTCATGTTGCTTGAGTATGTTTTGTAGTTTTTTTGCACCGTTAAAAAACATGTGTGTGAGTTTTGTGACTGAGTATTTTTTTTATGGCGGCGGGGATTCACCGGTTAGTTTTGAATGATATGCTTTTTTCTGACAGACGACTGTTTGTTCGGTCGGTGAAGTTTGGTGGTGTGTTTTTTTAATGATGAGACATGTCATAACTAACGAACGAACAATTTAAATAGAGTTGTTCAAACAGAGAGACAAAAAACGTCTGTGTGTAGGGGTTGTTGTCCAAATGGCTTGTTCACACTTCTGAACGAAATTGAAAAAGCGCAGTTTGAAATGAATCATCAGTTTTTATGACATTTTCAAAAGTTTTAATGACATTTGTGTAAATGCTTTAGCTTTTTATTGTATTTGTTAACAAAAAAAACATTCTTTTAACAATTCAATTTTTTTCAGCATCCATACCCGTCTGAGGATCAAAAGAAGCAACTAGCACAGGACACAGGGTTGACGATTTTGCAAGTGAATAACTGGTGCGTGTGTTTTGTTGTTTCTTTATCTTTGCTTTGGTTTAACACTTTTGTTTGCAAAATAGTCGTTCTTTGTATCACACGGCAAGGTGGAACGCTAAAGTCCGGGCGATTGATTAGCCATCAGAGTGGGAGTCTCTCACTGCAGGAGGATTGTGGGGGGCTAGTTGGAGAAGATAAAAGTACAGTAACTCGCAATCATTTCGAGGTCGAATTCCACGCGGTATCCACGCGCCGCGTTTCTCACGACAAAACGCACACAAGACAGGAGATAATGTTGTTATCATCATTTGGGATGAGACTATTTGAAACGGCTGTGAAGAAGGGCAACAGTTCTTTGGTTTATCAGAACTCGAAACGGATTTATTTTCCCCTCCGCCCCGCGAGTTATCCCGCGCGCAGATTGTTTGTTCTGAGGTGTGGGTTGAAAATGCGGTTATTTAGTCGAATTATCGGATCGTTTGATTGATGCGGTTTATTGCTCCGGCTACCGAAATCCCGAACGGGTCATTACACTCGTGAACGTCGAACATGCGTGTGTTCCTCGGGAGGCGGGGGAGGGGTGCCGGTGGGCCGGGTCACTCTCCACTCGGGTGTCCAATATTGTGAAACGTTCGATTTGTGAGCGTGATAAAAATCACGGTAATAATTGCAACTATTAATAAATGACAAAAACGCTGATAAATGCGCGCTTGTGGTACGGTGGCTGCGTTTTGTGCGTAATTTCTGACGGGGGAGGGCATAGCACGCACACACAGGGTGCTCGTATTTCATTCATTTAATGCTTGAAATGCCACTCTGGAGTGCCCTAAAAATGGCCGAAATACTGCCAACCGATCGTGACCTCTGTTGGTCGAACTCGTTTCTCGTTTTTCCACCGCGTGTGTCACGCGCGCTCATAATTCGCGTGTCTGCGTGTTGCAGAGACGAGACACCAGAGATTTATGCTACCGTAGTAATGCTGGTGATAATCTTCTTTTTTTTCTTTTTGCTTGATCCTTCATTCGAACATGTTGTCCTTTTTCGTCCTTAACTCCTGGTCGTGTGTTCGAAACAGAACCAGAACGGCAATATAATGTTGAACTGAAGGCAACGAAGCAGAGGTCATAAAAAGCGCTGGCCTCATAATGAAAGCAGATACATATGCTCACGATCATTGCTGAGTACAGTCTTCGAACGTGAAAAGAGAGGTATATACATAAGTAATAATCATAAAAATAATTGATGCTGAGCGTTTCATGCGAATTTCGCCCTTAATCAGGAGTCGGTCGTAAATCACTCTCTTGGTCAGCGAGTGCAGCCTCTAAGATTTGCACGTCGTTTTTGTGGCAGCAAAGTTTCTTTGGCGATAGGGACAGTCACCTCTCACCTGGATGAAGTTCGTTTGTCATAGTTGGCATCAAACGTGATGTAGTCACACATGTTTGCAAGTTTTATATGTAGATATATGTATGTATATATGCACAGATCTCACTGTAGCGAATCGCACTGCACGTAACGTTTGCGAAAGTGTTCATTTTCGCTTTTTTTTCAAAAATCTCTCCGAAGTCCGAACGTAGTTTCCATCTCGACGATCATGCAAGGGTCATTGTCACTCGGTCCATTATTGTTGTGCCACATATGCGATGCGAGATTATATCGGTGTATTGTTTTTAATCGCGTATTTTTGACATGATGATACGCATCGGTGTGAGTTTATGATCTGTCAAAACAATGACCGGTACTAACGTTCATGACGTGACGTCGTCGCCCCCCCCATCCCAAAAGACCCTCATTCGCCAATAACGGCTATATATCGACAATGAACAAGCGGTCAATGATACATGGATCGCATACATAATAATTAGCACGTCATGCGCAGGTTCTATCATCTGTTCCGTTGCTGCTGTTGTGACACGAGCATCCTTTTGTCGGTTTGATCCGGAGCCGATAAATGCGGCTCATTGTTCGAAAAACAACAACAAACCACCGCTTTTCATTGGCAAAAATATCGCTGCACAAGCGATAACGGACAGGAATGCGTGTGTTACGTGTTCATCACATACATACAACCGCTAACCAAAGGACACGTATTCCTGCTGCCACATGTCAGTGCATTTTATAAACATGATGACTGCGATGGTGGTCACTTGCTGCACGCTTGCCGTGCACGATTCCACTCGGCTTCGGAACATATGCCGTGTTTGTTGCGAAAATATTATCGTGACGAATGGTGCATTCGTAACGAGCGGAACACAACTGACCACATGCGACAAGACACACACACGTCATGCGATGCGTATCTCATGTGTGCGCACAAATGTTTCGCGACCACTCCTGGGCATACGGTATTACAACCGATGATTTTCTCGTCATCATCATCGTCGTTGTCGTCGTCGTATCTTCCGACATATCCCCGAGTAAACGCAGGTTGTTCGGTTGTGCGTTTGCGATGCGCGCAGATGTTTGAAGTAGCGCACGATTTCACCCTTTCTCATTTCCACACGAGCGGGAGAGGACCGCACACGTCGAGATGGCGATGGTTGAAAACAGGGATTTTTAAAAGTAAATAATCACATTCCAAAAGTAGTGCGTTTCGTTCTTGATAATCGAGATCATGAATGCCGGGATTCATGCGGCGTCCGTTTTTTTTTTAACTTTTGCGTCAGAAATTTTTTAAAACACTGAAGCAAAAAACTTGCGTCTTCTTTTTTGAAGATTCCTCAGCTGTAATCGTGAAGGTCACACGAATGCTGTTTTTCATGACACGAAAGTGGCCTGCGCGCTCGAAATTCTTGCCGTGAAACGGTTAATTTTTAACCTGCACCATGCAGGTCACATGCAGGCGAAAAAGTATTTGGCGAAATTAAAATTCTTGAGACCATTTCCACACCAACGAGAATTGAATAATCTGATTACTTCCGTGCTCCCGTGTACTTTGTTGAGCGGAACTCAGCTAATTAATTTTGTGTGGCACATTTGCTCATTGTTTATCAATCAACTTTCGTTGTCATCCCGACCGTCATGATCACGCAAGACTCGTATTACGCACGTGCACACATAAATCGAAAAGCCTCAAAAAAAGTTTTTTTTGTCCGCATACGGTAGAGTCGACGTCGGCTTTTGCAATCACCTCTGATTTCTTTTCGCACTTTAAAAAGATAATTGGCACATAGATCTTTTATCGTGCGTGTATTTGAAGAACAAAGCGGGACAACGTGAACAGCGGGTCAAAGAAAAACGCGACAGTTTCGAAAGATTATCGACCACACCACTGGGTTACAGTGTGTCACCAATAATCTAGGGCGGAGACCAACAACACGCGACAAACAAGGTCGATTGATAAGTGTCAGTTGGTTTTGACATTGTTAAAATGCTCGTCTGTTCGTTGGATGATCAAAAAAAACTTAACGCGCACGTTATACCCGTTTGAACATCATTTTGGTATATAGCGAGCGAATTGTTGTCGTTGTTCTGAAAAACTTGTCCATTATTGTCCGTAAGCTGTTTTTCCTAGAGGCGTTGTCGGACAGAAAAAAACGTGATCGTAGTCCATGGATGAAGTCTGGATCGCCTTATTCGTAGTGCACTGTACATACATCAGGCGAGAGGGTGTGGTTTATAATTCCGTCAAACTTTCGCATATTGACGCGTGAAGGCGAGGGGCGGAGGAGGAACGAATAAGGAAGCAGACGGAAAGTGAGCGAAGAAAATGCGAGCAAAACTGACGAAACTCGAATGGAAGAAGAAAACAAGCGGCGCCCATTTTCGCCTTGCTACCGCTTCATTTCGTGCGCGGGCGCCTGCAAACGAAAACTGCGTTTGATTGATGGCCGACCAACGTCGGGTACCCGCGTATGGACGGTGTATAGCACAGATATGCGCTTGTTGCGTTTGCGGTGGCAAAAAAAGTCCGCTGAAAAATTCTCAAAACATACAACGGCTGTTCTGGTCTGGTCTGGTCTCTCGTGACGAAACTCATAGCCAGAGTACTCCGCTCCGGTGCAAATACGACAGCGACAACAACAACAACAATAACACCAACGTGCATTGTTTTCTCAGTCAGGCGGCACCTTTCGGTTTTGGTTGGTTGGTTGGTTGGTTGTGTTTCGTGCTTCGATTGCGATTGGGAGGCGAAAATCAAAAAACGCGCGCATATGTTGCGTGTGTATCACCATATCGCTGGAATACAATAATAACAGACGCCACTCTACAACAACAGTTGCGTTTGCTGCTCTCGTCTTATGGTGTACACGTCTGTTCGGTCGAGCCGCGGAGGCCCACCGGACAATCACACTGATGCGCGGCGCAGATTTCGCGAGAGCGCCGATACTTTTTTTGTTTTTTGATTAATGACGGCCAGCTGTCCAGAAATCGTGCATTTTCGAATATTGAGATCTTGTCTCGCGCACGGCCACGCAGTTCACTCGATTTCGGGTGCAGGCAGCGACGTTGGTGTGCGCGCTTTCTTGACTTGTCACGGTGTTGTTTGGGTACAGTCGAAATTGGCAAAACTCTGGATGGATCCGAAACTGATCGGGCTACGGTAGCCGTTCAACGTATTCCATGTGTGCGTGTGCTGCTGAAGTCGTTGAGTTAAAGTTGCCAGGTTTTTGTAATTAAGACACAGTCTGTGTTATTGGACTCGAAATATAGACCTACAGTAAATACCATGTCGTATCACTATTTCTACAGCTTCTATAAAAGTACACAATTACATCGACGTCCGATTTGATTTAAAAAGTGACACATAACCGAAATCGCGTCGAGACCAAGGTCTCGTTACGGTACACAAACCGTATCAGTAGTGAGCTTGTTATTTTCACGGTTGTACACAATTTCCCCGGTGACATGTGACGTGATACGGCTGCCGATGTGTATATATCTCACTTTCTTCATCTCTTTCAAGTTCAAAAATGCACTTCATAACGAACTTGGAAGACTGACACCACCATCGCGCCAATCTACTACGGTAGTTTGGTCGTCGCCACGTCATTTGAAAGTGTAACAATAATACGATCTCAGGTTGGAACAGCATTGAAATTTTTGTTGCAGAGCGTAATAAACCGGAACAGTGATGGGGATTGGGCTGTATGTATATCATTAAAGTTAAACTGAACGCGATTAAGAAGAATGATGCGCATGTCGACGACAAACGATTGATGGTGCAGTGTGTTTGTTCTCGAAATTAAGCAAAAGGCGACACCGGCTTTTCCAAAATACAGGCACATTTTTAAATAATAATAAAACAGAAATTGTTTATTGATGAGACCACGACCACCATGCTGTCACGTCCAGCGTTGCGTGTTTTACACTGACTTATTGCTGTTTGTTCACTTTTTCTGGAATTTATTGCACCGTGTCACCCCATCGGCATTGTCTCAAACATGATGCAGTGAACAGTTTTCATCGCAGTCGTAGAACCTCTGTAAACCGCCGAACATCGGGCGCCACGGTTTCTTATTCGGTTGCAGACCAACGAGTGGTGCAGTGATCGATTGTTCTACTTTCTTGGTTTGTTAAAAAAAGTCTGCCAAACTGAATATAGTCAGCGAAACCACTAAATGTGTTGCAATTTCAATTTTGAATTGCATTCAGTGTTCTTAATTTTTCAAACCTGGCCCCAGCAAACTTATCCGCAGTGAAAGCTTTCGCACGTTGGGATTTGTGTTGGATTGAATTGGTCGACTATGATTCATACGTTGGCAGTAAAATCCAACCAAATAAAAGAACGAAACGAAACGAAACGAAACGAGATCGAAGCGATCCCAATTGAATTCCGTCGAAAAATACATAAACGTTAACTTCTAAATGAGTGTACGCAAATTAATCAACCCGAATCACACATTATGCGCAAAAGCGCGCAAGTTCAAGTAATGTGTGAAATAAAATGAATGAATGAATGATGTGTGCGTCCAACCGTTGAGTTCAAACATTTTTTTCACACAACGTTCTCCATAATGTTTCCAGGTTCATCAACGCCCGGCGTCGCATCGTTCAACCGATGATCGATCAGAGCAACCGTGCCGGTCGTTCGCCCGTCGTGAACGTCTTCAAGAATCGCAGACGCAAGTCATCTGGACAGTCGCCGGCGCCCTCACCCGGTATGCGTCACTGGAAATCTGGTTTTCTTTTTTCGGAAAACATTCTTGTTTTTTTTGCTTTTCTGTGCTGCCACTTTTGTTCTATAAATAGAACATACTGTATGTGCGTGGAAAGGTGGAGACTCTTTTGACGCACAGTGTTCAGTAATTTGTGAATAGTCGACGTACGACTTTTGTTTCGAGCATTATTCGGCAGAGCAAAGTTTCCAATGTTTGAGAGCTGAAAATTTGCGCTAAAACCTGCAACACAAGCCGGTGATATTCAGTCAGTCAGTCAGTCAGTTTTATTCTGCAGTGCACGGCATGATACCAGAGAAGTGTAAGACACCATGAGTGTGCTCGTGCGCCGTAGCAGCAGCAGGCAGCGCCATATGCGCGTTTATTTACCGCAAAAACAGCGCGCGCACACACAGGCTCGAACGCGTACTCGCCGGAGGCTGCTGCGGCCGGTGCGGCTGGCCCGTTGGCCGGCTACGCGCACTCGGCAGCGTCGCAAGCGGCAGCCGACCTCTACCGCAGCACGACCGCGGCGCAGATGTTCCACCATAATCCGTACGCCGCGGCCGCCGTCGCGCACCAGCAGCTCAGCGGCGGGTCAGTGCGGTTTTTTTGTTGCTAGTTTGGTTTTTTTTATTGCTTGTTGCTTCTTGTCGCCGCAAACCGTTTGAAACACACCATGGTTCGGTTGAACCGGTCACGTTTACTCGCCGAACACAGAGCATGCGGAATGTTGACCGCACTAAGAAGAACGACCGCATGTGGTTTGGTTTTGAAAACCGGTACGCCCGAGTGCCGGAGCCGGTTTTTTTCTATTTGTCCATTATTATTGTTGTTGTTGTTGTTTGCAGAATGCTGCACTCGCAAATGCTGCTGCCGCACGGTGCACCGCACGCCGCGATGATGCCGCACCACTACGGCGGCCACGGTTCGATGGCGCCGACCGCGAGCCCGTGGGCGCACATGACCGACCTGTCGGCCGCAATGACCGGCCACATGATGGGCGATGCGTCCACCATTGGATGAAAACAGAAATACTGCACGGGGAAAACACACACAGACACCGCAAAACGAGCATGGCTTTTTGGCGCGCTGAGTCGTTCGCTGTCAGATTGCAGCTTCTCGTCACCCACCGGTTCGACGAAACACGGCGGCAACTAAACCGTACTGGTACGGTCTTTGGTGTATGGCGGGTTGAACGCAGAAGCAGCATCCCATAATCCAAAGCCCGCGCCACCAGTGGAGAGCCGGCTTCGTGGCCTTTCGATGTTTCGAGAGTCGGTGGGCGATATCACAAAAAAAGTGATTGTTGTGTAACTTTTCACTCGACTTGCGGTTGAGCGGTAGAGCGATGATGTTTTGCGGTGTTTTTTTCTTCAAATGAAATCAACCGTTACCTGAAAACGATTTCAAAGTACGTATATCTCTGGTACGATCGATCACTCGTGTGTCGGCTTGTGTCAATACGCTTTCTGTTGGTCTGTGTATTTTTATTCTTTTTTGTTCTGTTTTCTTTTGTATGTCTAGTTTTCCGTCGCTCGGAGGCGTTTTGTGCCGTTTTTTGTTAAGCTTGTGAAATTCACACAATTTTACGACCAGTTTCTTTTAGAGATTCAGTTGTCTGTCTCCGAATTCAGCAAATTCTACGTTTCATTTAGGAGGTCTTTGTGTGCTGATTGTATTGTCGCGTGTGATGATTTGCACAGTGCTGATTGATTGATTGATTCATGCAAAAGCTGTGCTGGTCCATGTTGTTCTGACTAAACTCTAGACATTCTGACGGGCTAAACGATGGCGGAATCAATCAAACTCAATCAATCAGTGATGATTGCAAATCAATATGCAGCAAGGTCACTTTCTCGCATTGCGGTTTTCCGTGGATTGATCTTCATTTGTCATGATGCCGAACAAAAATTGTTCAGTTCAATAGGTTTTTGTGCAGGGTGGCCCAGTTCATCTAACCAGCTGCGAGATAGAGCAATTTGAAATCCGGTAGTTTTTTTGGCTCACCCTGTACATTACAGACACTACACTTGCGCAAACTATTGTATTATTGTTCAAAAACCGAGAATGAACATAACGCGTGGTGTCCGTTGTGATCCATGCTGTTGTCCACTTTTTGGAGATATGTATTGTAGCTTTATTCGAATGTGTCGGCTGGCGTTGACGCCGTTTGCTTCAAGCGCCCGTTTATCGTGTGCACAGGCAACGGGGTTTTAATTTGGTTAGTCATTTCACGCATGTTTTTCACCAGCTAAAAGTTCGGCTTGCTGTTTGTATGTTGCGAGCACATGTGACACATAACGCGTCATTTCGATCCGACACGTTCGAGTGAATACATTGTAGGTTGTACTTTTATGGAGGACGCTTTAGATAACTGAAGATAGATTTTTGGCGATAACCACGAGATACGTAAAAAATTTGAATTTTCTCTTCTCTAGCCTACCACCAGCACTGTGTCTGACTTGCTGCAATGTAACACAATCTGATTTGTGAAAAAAATTCAAACTGTCAAGACCACTTTTGCACCGTTTTTTTGTTGTTCAGCAAAACTAGCATCGCCACGACTTCAATGCTTGCGTTTCATTCAGTAGCGCCACTTTCCCACATGCGTTTTGCATTCGTTCAAAAAGTTGTCCCCGCTCGCCACACAGGGTCAAAACTGATTTGCCAACTATTCTTACGATCCATGGATACGCATTCAGCCACACACACGTGCACATCAACTGGGTTGGTGTGCGCGCCACGTTTATCGTTCGGTTTTGTGGTGGAATTTGAATTTGTGTTTAAAAAATTTTGTGTTTCATTCTGTTTGTGCGTAATGTCGCGCAACGCAAGGCACCGATGTCTCACATACAGTCACAACTCTGATGACAGTGTCTCTGATTGAATTAGGTGCATAGTGGCCAACGTGCATAGTGGCCATGAGAAAATTTGCATTTTTGCTAGTTATAGTGTCCAAAACATATGCCAAAGTGGCCACGACATATAGCAGAGTGGCCAATGCCTATGGACAAGTGTCCAATAGCTATAACATAGTGGCCAATAAACATGCATAGTGGCCAATACAGGGTTTTAAATAATGCTGTTACAGGGTGATCCAGAAGTTATGATTTTTGAACTTTGTTGTTATTTCTGGCACATTCAAGTGACAAAAGTTTGGTAAAAAGGCTGAAAATCAACGGAAGACAACACCTTTTTGTCACTGATGCTGGTGTGTACACAGCGATGCGTACGTTAGCAACGATAAAACCACATGAAACAATGTTTTGCAGTCTCTGATTTTTCTGTTTTTGCACAGAATTTACAGATTCTTGATTTACAGAAGTTCTGCACAGAATTTGCACAGAATTTCGCACATGGTGTGATTTCGGACTAAACTGGAAAGGACAGGTATAAAATAATTTTAAAACTGTTTTACGCTTTTCAGTAAAACAAACGCGGCGCAAAAATATAGCTTTTATCTACTTGTATCCGTGTGTACCACATCAGAGACTTGAAAAGAGTTGTCGAGCCAAGTCTCTCACTGCTTACACAAAGCCATATTCCTCCTTTTATATACGTCTCCCGCATTTTTAGATAATACATGTAAACATTTGAAAAACCATAGCCACATACTTTTTTATCGAAAACTCGAACGTCACTCCAGGGTACCGCAAACGTGTCTATGGAGCCATATTGTGTGGCTGCCATATTGACTGATTGACTGAACAAACTTATTAAACAAACATGAAATGATTTGCAACACATTCAAGCAACAGTTTGTCACTTGAATGTGCCAGAAATAACAACAAAGTTCAAAAATCATAACTTCTGGATCACCCTGTAACAGCATTATTTAAAACCCTGTATTGGCCACTATGCATGTCTATTGGCCACTATGTTATAGCTATTGGACACTTGTCCATAGGCATTGGCCACTCTGCTATATGTTGTGGCCACTTTGGCATATGTTTTGGACACTATAGCTAGGCATTTTTCATGGCCACTATGCACGTTGGCCACTATGCACTTTTACCCTCTGATTCACTGACGTTCAACATCAACATCGTGTGTCCACGTTGAGTTGAGACCCATCACCGCAGGCCCCGAACACAATTCTTATGCCCGGAGTTGCGGCGTTTTGTTGACCACGGTGTGTACGTTTTGCGCTTGTATTTGTTTTTCCATTTCGTCGAATTCTCAGCATCCGGTTAAACAAATTGCACGGCACTACAAGGTCTCGCAGAATCGTTTTCCAATTTTTTCTATATTCTATATTGTATCGTATTTGTTCAGATTGTTTCTGCGTTATGGAACCTGTTTTTTTTGTTTTCAGGATTCAGTTTTGTTTTGTTTTTTTGGTGAAATCTTTATTTATTTTCGAACAACCGTGTGGTAACCGTACACATATGTACGTCTTGTGCATACAGAACTCATCCTAGCATCGACATGACAGTACATGTATGATTATATAAAGCAATGTTGGACAACATAAAGCAGTGTTGAAACGCGTGTCGTATCGTGATCACCAGACGCCGGATAAGAATAAAATCTGACGTCAACAACGAAAACGGGCGACACCGCGCTTCCACATTGTTGCGTTTGAGATGGAGATTTATTCTTTTTTCTTCTGTGAACAATAATCTGAAATTCAGTTGCATAGTCAGAAAGTCGGTTTTCATGGTTTCTTGTTTTTCATTTTTATTTACTTCTGTTCTTGTTGCGCAGAAATCGTTTTTAGAGGAATATTGGTGTTTCCAAGGTTTTTTGTTTCGCTTTTTTAAAAATATTTTTGTTGTGCACCCACCGCCGCCGCCACACAATTCTACTTCGTGTTTTTCGTAAATTTTCGTTTGACCCATGACATAAAATGCAGTTTTTGTTCTCAGCGCTGAAATGTTGTTTAAAGGGTTTTCGAGTTTTTTTGTACACTTACTTTTTGAATCTGATACGTTTTGAGTTTACTAATATCTACACAATAAAATATACGTTCGTTATTAGTCTGTCGCAGCGCAAGAAACGTACACAAAATATGCTCATTAAGTTTTTTTCATTTGTTATTTTGATTGTTTCCAATAAAATTCTGTGGAACAAAAGTTACGGCGCATCGCTGGCAATATTTGAAGATGAGATTCTGAGATTCAAAGTTTATTGAAATTTCAACATTTCAACGAAAAGGGAGTATAAAACTGCTGTTTCTCCAAAAAATTGAGCAATAGTACAATAACACAGCACAATTGCTAAACAAAATAGATTAACAAAAAAAGAGCACGAAAGTTATAAAACCGTCCCAAAAACGGCAACGGACAACATGGAATGTGTGAATTTGAGCTTTTGAATTTCAAAACCCGGTGGAAAAAACCGTTCACAACATAAACAAGAAGTAATGAAACAAGCACCAATAAAAAAGCACAGACCGCCATTCGGGAACAGACGTTAACCATACTGCGGGAACTGGCTGTTGTTTATTAAAGCTGAAAATGGTATAAAAACGGTGTTTTACTCGGATTTCAAAATGATTATTACTGGCCCTACTCAAAACTGTCAAATTGTCGCCAATCATTGCACTGTTGTGCGGGCGGTTGTTTGGGGCCAATTCTTGTGAATTTTGCATTGATTCTTTCACAAGGCCCTTGTCTTGAAGCCTTTACTCTGCAATACACCTTCAAACAGGCGAACGAAAACGATGACAAAACATTTCCAAAAAAACATTTTTTGGAAATCTAACAAAAGTAATAAAATGTGGCGTCCCCAAATTAAAAAATTCCGCCCACTGAAAATCAGAATATGCACGGTAGTTCAAAAGTAACATTCCAGATCCTAAACACAGATGGCAAATCGTCGCTATAAGTTTCAGCTCAAACTATTCCTTCCAGAGCAAACGGCAACAGTTTGAAAAAAAGATTTCGCGACAAAAGAAAGAAGCAAACCGTGCCATTTTTAACTGTAGCCTTAACTTAAAAACACTTAAACAGACTTTGGCATTGACATACTTTTCAACTACCCTGTGTTATGTACCCGTTTTTGCTAACCTTGCAAGCCCGACAATAACTGCTGAAAACGAGGGTTCCCGCCAACGTTCGGGAACTGTCCCTGCTGCTGACCAACGTTCGGGAACTGTCCCTGCTGCTGACCAACATTCGGAAACTGTCCCTGCTGCTGACCAACGTTCGGGAACTGTCCCTGCTGCTGACCAACGTTCGGGAACTGTCCTTGCTGCTGACCAACGTTCGGGAACTGTCCTTGCTGCTGACCAACGTTCGGGAACTGCCCCTGCCGACCAACGTTCGGGAACTGTCCTTGCTGATGGCCAACGTTCGGGAACTGTCCTTGCTGCTGACCAACGTTCGGGAACTGTCCCTGCTGCTGACCAACGTTCGGGAACTGTCCTTGCTGCTGACCAACGTTCGGGAACTGTCCCTGCTGCTGACCAACGTTCGGGAACTGTCCTTGCTGCTGACCAACGTGCGGGAACTGTCCTTGCTGCTGACCAACGTGCGGGAACTGTCCTTGCTGCTGACCAACGTGCGGGAACTGTCCCTGCTGCTGACCAACGTTCGGGAACTGTCCTCGCTGCTGACCAACGTTCGGGAAGTGTCCTTGCTGCTGACCAACGTTCGGGAACTGTCCTTGCTGCTGACCAACATTCGGGAACTGTCCTTGCTGCTGACCAACGTGCGGGAACTGTCCCTGCTGCTGACCAACGTTCGGGAACTGTCCTCGCTGCTGACCAACGTTCGGGAAGTGTCCTTGCTGCTGACCAACGTTCGGGAACTGTCCTTGCTGCTGACCAACATTCGGGAACTGTCCTTGCTGCTGACCAACATTCGGGAACTGTCCCTGCTGACCAACATTCGGGAACGGCAATCGCGAGGTCTGCGCGTCTCCACCGATTGCAGTGCCACCAACGCCGTTCGGTGCGGCAGCCAGCCCGCCCGTCGCTTGACCTCCGGTCGCACCAATGCCGGCGCCCGTGCCGCCCTGCGCTGCGCCCCCGACTCCGCCCCCAGCACCAAGACCGCCCTGTGCATTGCCGCCGACACCACCCTGCTGTGCATGGCCACCGACTGCGGAGCCTGAGATTAAATAAGTCAGCGAGCTCAAAAATTCAAACAATACGGTTTTGGAACGTGCGGGGAGTGCACTGAAGAGAATATGCCTGCACAATTAACTTCAGTGTGTCTGCCTTTATTTTCAAAATAGGGTTGGCATGAAAAATAAAACCGCTTTTTCGAAAAATAACGGTTTTCTTTCCGGCTTTCTTGCCGGTTGTTTCTTGCAAAAAAATTGGTTTTTACGTTTAAAAATTTTATCAAGAAGCCTATGAAACCGGTTTTTCAATTTCCTTCCGCTGAACACGTTCAGTGAAGTGAAATTTTGCACAGATTTAAGTTAGACCTAGAGGTGGAATTTTTCGGAAAAAATATAATTTCGTGAAAAATTTCTGAAATTTTACCGGAAAAATTACGGTAATTTTACCAATTTTTTACGCGACCAAAAAAATGACCAAATGAGCATTTTCCATAAAAACAAACGATGCAGGAGGCAACGATGCTGAAAATTAGCGACGTTTGAACCAAAAAATGACAGATTTATCTTTTTAAGGTGGCTAATATGACAAAAATATATCGTTCCTGTTGACGAAATTCTGTCTGACGCGTGTTCTAAGTTTACTGGGTGTCAATGATTTATGATGTTTTTAAATGTAAGCTCATACGGATCAAACAATAGCAACAAATGGGGACCGTTGAATGCAAAGATATGACGACGCAAACGCAAACAACGAAAATGACATTATGAACTGCTCAACAAGCACGAACGGTGAAAGAGAGCAGAAAGAACTTCGTTGGCCGTCGCGCCGCAAAGTTAAGAAATTTCGGACAGGGGCTCAGAGAAATGGTTACTTTGGGGTCACGCATGGGCAGAAAAAGGGATTATGATTTCCAGCAAAAAAGGTTTGGTAAAATTACGAAAATTTATTTTGAGCGTGAAAATTTTCCGAAATTTTTCCGGAAAAATTACCGTAAAATGTCGGAAATTTTTCACACGGCATCTCACCCTTGGGTATGTAAGCGGTTGAAGAGGTATAGCCAATCAAAAGGCGTCCCACTACGTCTGACCTATCCTGTATTTCGGATTTTGTTGGCTTTGCTTGGCTGCAATCCAAATGAACAAGAAATTTGCACAGGTGGGTCAAAAAGATTTTGCACAAGTCGCTTTTTTAATTTTTATTCCCAAAAAAACTGGGTCTCCGTACCTCATGCTGTCTTAACAGTTTCAGCGGAGCAACCTGCATTTTTGCGAAATAAAATGAATGAAAAAATGAATGAATGAACTGACCACCAGTTCCGCCGGGCGCACCAATACCGCCCACAGCTGCGCCACCTCTGCCGCCCTGAGTTGCAGAACCACCCTGGGCGTGGCCACCTTGTGCCTGATTGCCAAGCGCGTGACCACCGACTGAGCTGCCTGAAAAACGACGGTGTGTCAGTGCTGTACAGGCTGATAAGAAACGATCGATTTTAAAACGCTTCGATATCGCTTCGACTGCAATAATGTCTGAAACTGATGTTTGCAACCGCTTACAGTCATTTTGGTTCTCATTTCGTACTAACTCTGTTAGGCCACAACAACGGTACTTTTATCCAAAATTTACACATTTTCACTGTTTTTATATCTTCAAGCATCGGGATTACACGTGCTCAACATCATTCAAGTTTCTTCTGGCAATATCACATTGTCTTCTGGTTCACTGTCATGTGTCCGTTATTTGCCTTGTTTTAGTTGCTTAAACTGGTCAATGTGTTCACTGTTATTTTCAATGACCGGCTTGCAAGCGATGCCTGACGCCTTGCAGAGAACTTTGCGATGCAACGGCCGGTCACGGTCACTGTTGATCTGCTCAACGGTGGACACATTGAACAATTTAAGCGACTAAAACAAGACAATTATGGAGCAGATGACAGCGAAACAGAAGACGGTGTGATATTGTCAGAAGAAAGCTTGAATGATGTGGAGAACGTGTATCCCGATGCTTGAAGACATAAAACACAGTGGAAATGTAAAAATTTGGTTAAAAGTACCGCGTGTCTAACAAAGTTGATATTTATAGCTGGAAATTCTGCACAACAAATCAGAGCCATGGCTAAGTGGTGCAAATTTCAGCTTCAGACATCAATGCAACCGCCAGATCGAAGCTTTAAAAATTTAAAAAAAAACCAAAAAACTAAATAACCCTGTACAAACTCTTAGGTGGATGAAGAGAGGTCGAACAGAACAGAACGGTGATTTTAATCAATGTTTTTAGCCAGTGCTAACCCGGAAAAACGTACAGAACGCCGTCGAGTAGGGTGCCCATCGAGTTTGCTGTCATTAAGTGCTCAAATACCCCTCGGCGGGGCTTGATCCCCCGTACGCACAGACAAGAGTCTAACGCGCTACAACTGAGGCTTTGAGGGTTGCCACTGTCCTCCCAAAATCACCGAAGGAAGATTGGCCCGTATGCAGATGATTTTACGAAAAACATCGACGCACGTCACTAAAATCTACTCATCACCAATGTCTTCGACTCTCGACTCAACCAATGATTCTGATTCTGATCTGTGTCTGTTATGCGGCTTATGCCTGTGCCTTCAGTTGAAGCAACCAATCCAGCTAATGTGGTTTAGAGGATTAGAATGGAACGGAATTTCAGACGCCCAAAACTGATTGCATAACAACTTCCCCACCCCAAAAATCGACGACGACAACACTGCCTTTGCCCAAGGGCGTTGGGCATAGTTGTTCTAGGGGGGGGCCTGGGGGCCGGCCCCCCCCAAAAAATTTTTCGAATCTGTCTCTATCAGACAGGTTTTTTCGGCTCAGCTATTATCTATCTAAAAAATTTTCTCAGCCAGCTATCTATCTAAAAATTTTTGTCTTCGAAGAGATAAAATTAGTCAATTTTTGACCAAAATTGACCATTTTTGCTCGTAATTCTTGAAAATTTCGCTAATTTTAGGTAAAATATGCGTTTATACTCGATTTTTAGTGTATTTTTAGCATTATTTTGCTGTTTTTATAGCTTTTTAGCGTTTTAGCTATCTATCTATCAAATTTCAAAATTTTGACCGGCCCCCCCAAAGTCACATGCCCCCCCCCCAAATTTTTCCAGCTATCTATCTATCTGGAAAATTTGCTCCAGCTATCTATATCGGCCCCCCCCCCAACCCCTCGGCTCTGGAACAACTATGGCGTTGGGTAAGGATAAAAAGGGGACAACAAACAACAAACAACGACGACACACACCTCCAACACCGAACTGCGTGCCGTGTCCTCCGACCGCGTTGCCGCCCGTGCCACCAGCAACTCCGGCGCCACCATGCGCGTTGCCACCGACGCCGCCCTGACTGCCGGAGCCGCCGACGGCGTGGCCGCCGAAGCCGCTGACGCCCGTGCCACCGACGGCGTGCCCGCCGGCTGCCGGCACGCCCGCGATCACACCCGGAACATTTTGAATGCCACCTGCGCAAGACGACATGCGTCCCGGTCTGGTGAACATTTTCCAAATAGGGCCGGCGGGACGTGGCCGGGGGGGGGGGGGCTAGGGTTGTTAAACAAAAATCGAATTTTTTTTAAAACTGATTAAAAAACATAAATGCCGATTTTTTTAATCCGAAAAATTTTCCTATAATATGCTTTGAAAACCTTAATTTTGGCACAATTTTTCTAAATTTCAACAAACATTTTCTTTGATATTACCTCGTAAAACCGTCAACAGTCGATCTTGGACCGTTTTACCGACTGATTTTAAGCTACGACCACTGCGATGAAGTTTTTGAGCGTCCCACAGCTTGGCTTACCATTTCCGATTCAGATAAGGTGACAATTCGCCTCGCAATCTAAAGTCTGAGAGTCCGAGCTGCTCCGTTTGCAAGCGTTACGTTGTCTGATTGCTGTTTCGTGTCTTGTCGTCGCGACATCATCAGAATTACTCAAATTTCAAGCCGGCATGTGTGTTTTCACTTGAGCTAGGGACAATTAGTGACGTTTTGGGGGTCAAAACTAGGGTTGTTAAAAAAAACAAAAATCGTCATTTTTGTTTTTTTTTTAAAAAAAAATTTTTTTTTTTTAAAAAAAAAATTCAAAAATCAAAGTTGTGCTAAATCAATCAGGGAGTCCGAAGAACCACATATGATATGCAAGCGCCTCCCGAATGACTCCCATATGACGGAACTTTGCAGATTTTGTTTTGGTGACCTCAATTACCCCTTTTCCAAACCGTCACCATGCCTCTTCTTGTGTTTTGACCTCCAAAAGGTCACTAATTGTCCCCAGCTAAACTAATGCTAAAGTGAAGACAAACATACCGCCTTGAAATTCGATCAATTCTTCTGATGGTGTTGCGACGACACGACACGAAGCAGCAAGCAACCAGACAACGTAGCGCTTGCAAACGGAGCAGCGAGCACAATCGGACGCTCTGCGAGGCGAATCGTCACCTTATCTGCATCGGAAATGGTAGGCCAAGCTTTGGGACGCTCAAAAACTTCATCGCAGATGTTGTCGTAGCCTGAAATCAGTCGGTAAAACGGCCCAAAATCGACTGCTAAAGGTTTTACGAGGTATAATCAAAGAAAATTTTTGTTGAACTTTCGAAAAATTTTGCCAAAATTGAGGTTTTCAGAGCATATTAGAGGAAAATTTTTCGAATTTTTTTTTTAAAAAAAAAAATCGGCATTTTTGTTTTTTTTTTAATCACTTTTTTTTTTTAAAAAAAAATTTTTCATTTTTGTTTAACAACCCTAGTCAAAACACAAGAGTCATAGTAACGGTTTGGAAAAGGGGTAAATGAGGTCACCCAAACAAAATCTGGAAAGCGCCGCCATATGGGAGTCATTCGGGAGGCGCAGGCGCTTGCACATCAAATGTGGATCTTCGAACTCGAAAAAGCGGAACCTTGGGTGAGGGGGGTGTGGTGTGCCTTCTGAGGGGGGGGGGTGCACTGGCAGAAAAATTTCGTGAGGGAGGTGCACGGGATCGCACTGGTAATACCAAATTTTTGCCTTGGAAAAACAGAAATTCTTGTGAAATACAGGATATCTTGTGCACAGATGCTGCTTGTTTGGTCAGAAACAACAAAATCTATGTGGGGACAGACACACAAACGTCAGAAAAAATGCAAAAATTACGGTATTTTTTGAGAAAATTTAAGATGAGATTCATAGTTGTTCTAGGGGGGGGGGGGGGGCCTGGGGGGGGGCGCGCCCCCCCCCCCCAAAAATTTTTCGAATCTATCTCTATCAAACAGTTTTTTTCGGCTCAGCTATTATCTATCTATAAAAATTTCTCAGCCAGCTATCTATCTGAAAATTTTTGTCTTCGAGGACATAAAATGGGTCAATTTTTGAGCAAAATTGACCATTTTTGCTCGTAATTCTTGAAAATTTCGCTAATTTTAGGTAAAATACGCGCTTATACTTGATTTTTAGTGTATTTTTAGCATTATTTTGCTGTTTTTATAGCTTTTTGTTTTAGCTATTTATCTATCAAATTTCAAAATTTTGACCGGCCCCCCCCAAAGTCACATGGCCCCCCCGCGGCCCCCCCCCCAAAATTTTCCAGCTATCTATCTATCTAGAAAATTTGCTCCAGCTATCTATATCGGCCCCCCCCCCCAACCCCTCGGCTCTGGAACAACTATGATGAGATTGACCACCGAGAGGGAGGGGAGGGGTGCGATCCCGTGTTTTTTCGCGGAGGGGGGTGGGGAGGGGAGTTTAGTACCCGTGTCGAGGTAAAGGGGGGAGGGGGTACACGGGTATCTGCCCGTGCACGGGGCAGGATTTTCGGGGAGGGGGGTGCCGGACCGGCACTGCCGGTGGACGGTGGACGACTTTTGTTTTTTTAACAACGCCAGAGGGCCACGCCGGGGCGGGTTCGTACACACCCCGCCCACCCTACCCTCTTGAAAATTTGCTTTCGCCTTCGGTACTACTGGTCCCGTTCGGTTCGACGCGGATCAAATCAATCGACAAAATGAAAACACAAAATTGAACACCCGCACTCCGCACACCGTGTGCGTTAACCAGAGCGAGCAAGTGAGCGACTGATTGTTGTTGTTGTGCCTGTGCCACGTCCGCGAGGACAACCAGCACAACTGAGACAAGCACAAGCGACGTCGTCGTGGCCGTTCGTCGTTGTTGTCGTTCGGCCAGCAGCATCGCGGACGTGGATCGAGTCGAGGTGATCTAACCCAGCCAACGTTCGAAGCGAAATTGCAAATCAAAGAAAGCTGAATCACGAACAGCATTTTAATTTCGAAAACAAACGTGAAAAATGGCGAAACAGCTCAATATGTGGTTGGTAAAAAACGGTTTTTCACATGGCCAGAAAAAACCGGTTTTATGTCCATAAATCAATAAATGCTGAAATCCATCGCCACCGCCAGAGACAGAGAAACAAAACAACGATTGATGAGATTGATGGCAGACTAGAGAGACAGTCAGACAGAAATAAACAAAAACACTTGTGTGAAAGTGCACCAATCAAAAAACAGTAGACAGTAGACACCAGAAAAAATATAATTGTTTTTTATTTTAAAAATGAGTACCGCAGTGCACACGGTCTGGGGCTGGCTGTGCTGAGGATGTTGACCATTTATTTGTGCAGTAATGCCGATGCGTATCGCCACCTTCGGTCTCCTCCTTCGAACCCTTTTTTCACAGGATTCTCAATGTGTCTTGTGTCATTCCAACCCAAATCAGGTGTTAAAAAATCAAACCGCCATGGCCAATGATAAAAAAAGTAGCTTACCTTCGCGATACGGTGGCTATGTCACACGGTTTTCTATCTGTTGTGCAGAGGTTTGAAAATGCGAAAGTAATGTGAATGTGATTGCTTTGCAGTTGCTGGATTCTAAAACTTGCTGCCACATCAGTTCAGTTCAGTTCAGTCCATAGTTGTTCCAGAGCTGGGAGGGGGGGGGGGGGGGGGGTTAGTGGGATCCCCGGTTGCCTGCTAGGAGGAGAGGACCGATCCTGATCGGTTTATTGGGGGTGCCATAATAGCTTTCAGTAAATCATGCAGCTGCCCCCACAGCTACTGGGGCTTTGCGAATTCGAATTTGCAACAGCTCTGAGGCGTTTTACGCGTTCGCAAAAGCATAGTTTCCTTGCTCTCGCTGGGTGGCATTTAATTAAAACTTCATGAATGCGCCTTTACACTAACGAGCATAACACATTGCAAGGAATTGCGAAGAATTCATCCATATCAGCGGCGAATCTTTTCGGTGGCGTTTTTGTCTTCGCGTTTGAGTGACGCCAGCATAGGGTTAGGGAAAAAAAAATCCGGATTTTTTTTTAATTAAAAAAAATTTTTTTTTACAAGTTAGGTTCGTTCGAAGCGTCTCGTCGAGCTGAGTTCATCTAGACTATTTTCAGAACAATCCGGAAAACTATAAGAGCAAAAATCGTGTTTTATTGAAATTATGTCCATTTCATAGAGGGAAAGTTGCATTTTCAACAGTAAAACAGGACAATTTTCGACGTGTACTTGAATATTGAACCGTTCTTAGTTGTTCCTCTTTAGAAAATTACCAAAATTTGACTGTGTTCAAAAATTCCTGTTTGCTGTAGCTAAGTCGGCAACCCCCGTCGACCCGGTCGCCCCCCCCCCCAAGACACTTACTTTCAGGTTCAACCAGCTATGCTATCTGCCACATGGCGAGAGCCCACTCTTCAAATCATCGTATCGAAAACACGTACCATGATTTCGCGATCACGTTGCGGGCAACTGACAGACGCAAGTTTAACACGTTAGTTTAGCTCAGCACGCAAGTTTTAACATGTGGCCATGTTATCGGGTATCTGAAAAACGGTCGTGTGATGTGGTATTAACCAACATCTCCGCTCCAATTGTTTAACAATATATCGCACAACTCCATTGTAGACCTATAACATACGCCAATCAACAAGATATCATGTTCATCTCATGGCCTACCGACTGAAAAACATGTTCTAAGTTGCAAGAAAACGATTTCTGAAACGATATTTCAATTCAGTTAAGTCATTTCAACGCTAAAAATTGACTCTAGAAGTCATCCAAATCGAAAAACATGGAGTACGTCGGTCAAAATGACCAAATAATGACATTTACCTAAGCACACAAAGAAGTTGGGAAGAAAATTTGGTTTGAACTTTCAAAAAATTATGCCATAAATCGAATTTTCAGAGCAAAGTAGAAGAAAAAATTTTCAAAATTTTTTTTTAAGTTTGAAAAAAAAAATCCAAATTTAAAAAAAAACAAAAAAATATAAAAAAAAATTTTTTTTTCAAAGCCCCTAACCCTACGCCAGCACCATCAGCACCATCACGGGTCTCAGCGTGCCAACTGGCATCCTTCTCCAATCGGAGCATTACCGTCGTTGTCTATGGTATCTGTGGGTGATATACGGTATCTTTGATCATGGGTGCGCGTGCGGCAACAAATTTAAACGTTTTCTGACGGCAGTTTTGTCATATGGAAAATAAAAGAATAAAAAAATCTTGTCAGAGTTTTGTTTCACAAACAAAATTATTTCAATTCCTATGGGAATCCGTTCGGGCATAGCACATTCAGTTCTCAGCTGTACGGCTTTTCCACACAGATCCAGTCAACATTACTCCATCGCCTTTGCACACATACCGTATTACCTCTAATAAACCCCCATGGGGGTTTATTTCTTCAGCGACTTTTGGGGGTGGGGGTTTATTTTTGGGGGGGGGGGGTTATTTTGGGGGGGGGGTTATTTGGAAACCATTTTTAGGGGTGGGCAAAATGGCAAAAGTACCTTCCATGGCAAGAAGGAAGTCGCAGAAACTTCTACTCTACATAGAAATTTCGTTTTACAACAGCCTTTTGTAATGAAATTACCATTAACTCATCCATTTGGGGCCTTTGGTAGCACAATTTTATCATTTTCACTGCAACCAGCCACTGAATTCGCTGGGTATGTGTTTCAAACAGGTTTCCAATAATCCCCCATGGGGGATTATTTTTTTGGGGGGGGGGGTTATTTGGAAACTTGTCGAGGGGGTGGGGGTTTAATTTTGGGGGGGGTAATAGAGGTAATACGGTATCTGATCTCCATGGGACGAAAAAACACAAACCGAACAAAAAAAATCCATTCCACCATGCCGTGTGCACAAAACTTGTTCACTTGAAGCCACAATTGATGAGGTCCCAATTCAGCGAATTCGGGTAGGCGGTCGCCTCGAATGTGATTTGTGATTCATGATTTATTTTGTTTTCCAGTCTTTTTCGTGCAGCAAGCGCAAAAAAATCACACGAAAAAACGCACGCTTCTCAGCAACGACGAACGGCCCACGTCGAGAAGCACGAATTGTCAAACCAACTTTAGCACTGCGTATTACACCGCTTTTGCCTTGCGCATTTTTAGATGATTGAAATACAAATCAGAATCAGAATCGCACGCCCAATGATAACAGTGCACGTTGAGCCGAACGAATTCGGCGTGTGTTTGTTGTGTCGACACTGGTCGTTGCCGAGAAACGGCAATCCGTAGGGGTTTATTTCGCGCTTGTTTCACGAAAACACAATAAATCAAAAATCACATTCGAGACGACCGCCCACCCGAATCCGCCGAATTGGGACCTCATTAATTATGGCTTCATGTGCACAAGTTTTGCGCACACGCGCATGCTGGCATGGGATTTTTTTGTTCAGTTTGTGTTTTTTCGTCCCATGGAGATGGACGATTAGAATCAAGGATATCGTGCTCTGTTTTGCATTCGCATTCGCCTTTTTGCACCACGCTTATATTGGTGTTCGTTGGTTGTATTTGTCATGCTGTAATTTGAGCTGACAAATGAACATGCAAAACATAAATAATTAAGAAAACATTTGGAAAAATTTTAAAAATTAAAAAAACCGCTTTCGTTGAAAGTTTTGCCTGCACGCTGTTGTTCCAACAGGAAATGCGCTCAATATTGATTCCTCTGTTGGGCAGCGTCGTCATCGCATCTACGAAAGCAGCCAGTTAGTGCATTATTCTGCTTATGCGCTTGAATTTTTTTAATGAAAATTATAAAACGAAACATTTCGACCAATGGGAGTCTCATATCACTCAAATGGTTTGGCAATAAAGTTGCTGTTTGTTCAGTGTTTAACACTGAGAGAAACAGTATTTTGTCATACAAAAAAAACGAAACGCATTAGTTCGTTAGCTGCAAAAACTTATGCAGATGTGAAATCTTTTTTCGAAGTAAGCAAGGGCTGGCACAGCACAGGCAACCCGAACTTTTTTTGCTTCTGAAACTTTTCTGCTGTATGTTTTTTTCAAGAATGCCAACATGAAGCAATTCGAGTGTGCAAGGGAGAAAGAACGAACAGATAGCACGAACAAATTAATTACCGTAAAATAGAAAATTAAATTTTTTTGTAAAAAGAGGAATGTAGCGACCTTAAAAGTGGGAGGTCTTATAAAAAGAAAATTGAGAATAGACTAAGGGTTCGTTGTTTTTCAGTAAAAATCGTGTTTTCTATCCAGATCTTGACCTTGAGCTTCAACTTTCCCGTTTCAGCTGATTTTCCACTGTCAAGCGTGGCCCCTCCTTTTGTCGACGACGTCGTTGCGTTTCTGTTTTTTTGGGTCTCTACATGTTGAGATTTGCTGTGGTTTCTCATGTCCTCAAACAATGTTTCTCTCAGTTTTTATTCCAATTTTTCTGTGGCACTGCAACCATAATAAACGCGACGACGACGTTCCTTCTTGATCGATAGAGTTGTATGTGGGTGTGGGACCGAAATCACCATGTTAATTAAAGGTCTCAATGTGTTGCGCATAGAGCATCTACCGTAAAGTTTTGCATATACAAGTAAGGTTCCTCCCACTTATAGGACGCGACCCAAAAGTGGGCGGAGTGTCACGCGGCGGGAAACCAAAAAAATCAAAATTTTGAATTGGTCGAAATCCCACTCCGTTTATAAGGCCCGGACTTTTTCTAATCTTCGCTTTATAAGACCTCCTCCCACTTATAAGGTTGTCACCCAAAATGCCACTTTTTTCAGAAATTTTTGATTTTCAAATTTCCTGTACGTACTAACGTTCGCTTTGCATCATACGCTTAGCACAATTGGAAACGGACTGCGCCACGATGGCGTCACTCCCGAACGTGTCTACCGCTGTATACCACGGTCGAAGTTGCTACGTGGTCGCGCACTATACCAGCAGTCTTACGTACGAGCCGTTGCGCACCTTCTGCATCAACTCCACCTGGGCCGTATATGACACACAATAACGAAAAACAAATACGAAAAATATTTTAGGGTTTCCGGAACCGGTGCGCTAACAAATAAATTTAAAAAAAACGAACCGGAAAAACTCTTTATCCTCACCAAATTCACAATAAGCAAACTTTGTACCCAACTGTACTTAGGCATTGTAACCAAATACACTGTATTAGGGCGCTGTACCCAACTGCGGTTGGTTTGTAATCTAGCATTACTTTGTACATATTGGCCATGCACTTCAGTGCTAAATAAAACTGAACTGAACTGGAACTTTGTAAAATGCAAATCTGTGCACGTGTCTGAGCACCGGACGTACTGTGTGGAAACACTAGGGAAGCATTTTCCAGCCTGGAAAACGCTTCAGGGAGTCTCGACTAGGGTTGTTAAAAAAACAAAAATTGTCATTTTTGTTTTTTGTGTTTTAATTTAAAAAAATTTTAAATCAAAGTTGTGCTAAGTCAATTAGGGAGTCCGAAGAACCACATATGATATGCAACGCCTCCCGAATGACTCCCGTATGGCGGAACTTTGCAGATTTTGTTTTGGTGACCTCAATTACCCCTTTTCCAAACCGTCACCATGCCTCTTCTTGTGTTTTGACCTCCAAAACGTCACTACAGGGTGAACCAAAAAAAAAGGTTCCAATTCTAAAATGCTCTCACTGGCGTGTGCTGAGGTGTTTAGAGCTGAAAATTGGAACACTATTAGAAAACAGTTGGAGGTTTTTTTGACTATTTTTTTTTCACGGTATGTTGCCCCTATCACTCACTACAGCAGAATATCTGAAAAACATGAAAAATCGACAAATGTGGTGAAATGCAGAGGGTTAATTTAGCTGTAACAAAGACTAAATGATGAACGTTGGTGACAACCTGAGTGTTCACAACTCAAAAAAAGATGAAAAAACAATATGCACACACAGTAGCTTGGAAATGCCGAATGCTGAATTGCATTTAAACAGTCATTGATCAATCTGATGTTTCACTTCGAGTCTGAGCGTGCGTGAGCGGTTCTGCCCAGAACAGATGCGAATTTATCTTTCCAGGTGCAAACTGTTTTTCTTTTTTTAATTCACACAATTTGCCACTCTGATACAATATTTTTCACCATAGCAGACTGGTTATTTTCTGCAGTGAAAGATGCAATTCCATTTTCAGTCGTTGCTGCCATCATGGTTAAGTGGACGGCAGAGAAGCGAGTCTGGTGTGCCAATTGGTCGAAACATGCGAATAACTTTTCCATAGTGGTTCGGCAATTTGTACAAAATTCAATTTTGCCCCGCATGGCGATACATTAGTTCGGAAGTCCGTTTATGAGCAATGATAAACAGTGAGATTATGAATGAACGTTGTTTTTCGTCAAAAATCGCTATTTTTTGAAAATTGCACTGTAAAAAATGAACAGAAACGAGTAAACCAAGCAAAATTTGATCACAAAAAATTCTCAAAGTGTTCTAACAGTGTTCCAAGTTTTAAGCCATGAGGTTCTTGTTTCAGCTAAATCAACCCTCTTTATTTCACCACATTTGTCGATTTTTCATGTTTTTCAGATATTCTGCTGTAGTGAGTGATAGGGGCAACATACCGTGAAAAAAAAATAGTCAGAAAAACCTCCAACTGTTTTCTAATAGTGTTCCAATTTTCAGCTCTAAACACCTCAGTACACGCCAGTGAGAGCATTTTAGAATTGGAACCTTTTTTTGGTTCACCCTGTAATTGTTCCCAGCTAAGCTAATGCTAAAGTGAAGACAAACATACCGGCTTGAAATTCGATCAGTTCTTCTGATGATGTCGCGACGACACGACACGAAGCAGCAACCAGACAACGTAGCGCTTGCAAACGGAGCAGCGAGCACAATCAGACGCTCTGCGAGGCGAATCGTCACCTTATCTGCATTGGAAATGGTAAGCCAAGCTTTGGGACGCTCAAAAACTTCATCGCAGATGTTGTCGAAGCCTAAAATCAGTCGGTAAAACGGTCCAAAATCGACTGCTGACGGTTTTACGAGGTAATATCAAAGAAAATTTTTGTTGAACTTTCGAAAAATTGTGCCAAATTTGAGGTTTTCAGAGCATATTAGAGGAAAATTTTTTGAATTTAAAAAAAAATTGGCGTTTTTGTTTTTTAATCACTTTTTTTAAATTTCGATTTTTGTTTAACAACCCTAGTCTCGACGGTGAGTGTCTGGTCCTGTGGTTTAGATTTCCATTTTACAAAGATTTATAATATCTTTTATTTTGGTCCCGCGTCTAAATGCGCGCATAAATGGGTAAGCCGTTTCATGCAGGAAGCGCGAATTCAAAATTGGCAAAGACATCGGAGAGTCCCCAAAATAAGGCAGGGTCATACAGATTGAAACTAGTTTCCTCTTACGTCTACAGCTTTAAAGAAAAGATAATAAAGATGAAGAGTTCGTGTCAAGACCCAAAAACTACCGTAACCCTTGTATTTTGAACATGCGAATGTTTCCCGCCATTATCTGAATGGTTTCCAACATTCTACAGTCAATCTCGCTAATATATGCAACTACCTGATTGGTTGGTCATAGCAACTCACAGCGCTGATTGGTTAATCATGAGGTGTTCTCAGCGCTAATTGGTTGGTCATGATGTCATGTTTGCGTCATGTTGCATATATTTTCCAGATGGACTGTAGTAAGTTTTCGTGACGATAGGGTGATTTTGAAAAAATTGAGTCAAGACCCACTACAGGGTTACCGTAATCCTTGAACTCAAAATTTGACGTTTTATGACAATGCCGCATGTTTCTGAAACAAATTTAACAGCTATTTCAAAGAAAAAATGCAGTTTCAGCAACTTCGTGTCAAGACCCAAAAACTACCGTAACCCTTGTATTTTGAACATACGAATGTTTCCCGCCATTATATGAATGGTTTCCAACATTCTAGTAACTTTTCGAGACGATCAGGGTTATTTTGGAAAAATCGTTTCAAGACCCACTACAGGGTTACCGTAATCCTTGAACTCAAAATTTGACGTTTTATGACAATGCCGCATGTTTCTGAAACAAATTTAACAGCTATTTCGGAGAAAAAAATGCAGTTTCAGGATCTTCGTGTCAAGACCCAAAAACTACCGTAACCCTTGTATTTTGAACATACGAATGTTTCCCGCCATTATATGAATGGTTTCCAACATTCTAGTAAGTTTTCGAGACGATCAGGGTGATTTTGGAAAAATCGTGTCAAGACCAACTACAGGGTTACCGTAACCCGTGGTGTCGTTACCGTCATCCTAGGAGTTGTTACCGTACTCCCAAAACCCATTTTTTTAAATTTTAAATCTTTTTTATAAAACACCAACAGTTGGTGTTGGTGTTTTGTCACGTGTAAGTTGGGTTGGGTTGGGTTGGTGTTTTGTCACGTTTTTTTTCACTGTTGGGTTGGGTTGGGTTGGGTTGGTGTTTTGTCACGACCCGATAAAAAGTGGCGAGAGCGTTGTTTGCGGTCGTTTGTGATTTGGATGCGCAGGTCGCAGGGTAATCGGCTTAACGTGCAGGGAAGTGTTTGATTCCCTCGTGCAAAATGAAATTTGCAGAATTTTACTCGGTTTTGTGTGACATAAACGCTGCCCAGGGGTCCTTTAAAAAGTAGGTTTTCTTTCTCTTTCATACGATACCACGGTGAGAAAATTTTTCTGAAAAAGATTGCATCAAAACTCTTTCGAGTACCATTTTCGTGTTTAAAAATTGGCCGTGAGAAAACAGAAGTGAGCGTGGTAGACTGCTCAGCTGTTTTTACTGTCATTTTTTTATTTAAAACACCAAAAGGTGCACAAAAAAGGTATTCCACCGGTGGTGTTGTTGGTAATACTAGCCAATTGACCCGTGCCTTCGGCACGGTTAGCTGATAAATACAATTATTATTTTTGAGTGGATTTTGCTGGCCTTTTGAACCGTGCTAAAAATGCATTGCATTTTGATTTGGAGCTGCTTTAGTCGTTCCCGTTCAAATGATCGAAAACAATCTTCTGATCAAAAACACAATTTTTACTGCATTCCCTTTTGAAGTTTTTTGTTACTAACGGTCAATTGCTGTTCCCGTTAAAAATATAAGAAGCGATTTTAAAGTTAGTTGAATTGAAACGACAAAAAGTAACATTTTATAAAGAAATCGGTTTTGAATGAAATGTAATTGCAATTTTGAAATTTTGTTTTTAAAATTGACACATTTCTAATTAAACCCGCGTTTTGAAAACAAATTAGAAATGCGAAGTTTATAATTTTGCTGTTATGTTTTTCACCCGTTCAGCCTGCTCTAAGCCAATCCTTTTTTGTACAGTGAAAATATAAAAAAAATAAACAAAAAATATAAAAAGTGACGTTTAAATAAAAAAACCATTTAAAAAACACTGTTTTTTATACCTTAACATATACCTTAAAACTTTTCTGTTTTCGAAAAAGTTTCAAGCAATAATTTTACAACACTTTTTTCTGTTTTTGAAAAAGTTCTCAAATGTTTCAACGTTTCAGCCAAATGATAATGAAAAGTATTGTCTTGAAAGCAAAGTGCAATGTGCACTTGCAAGTTCGATGTCGTTTTGCAACCTGATTTAAAAAAAAACAATTGCAACCGTTCTTCATTGTTGGTTTTCTTTCATATTTCGCTTTCGGTCAGTTTGAACAGCAACAACTGCAATTAGTTGTCAATCGTATGTTAACACCGTTTGCACTTTTTTTGCGTTTTTCAGTGTTTTTTGTTTTAATGTTTTAATTTTATGCATGGATTTTATTTAAAAAAACTATTTTCTGATAGCTTTACAACCGTTGTATTTGAATCAGTTTTTATATTTTGCAACTGACCGCTTGCTCACCCAAAAAATGGGTAAAATGTTGATTTTTTGCTTTTTTTCATGTGTTTTCGTTTCACAGTGAAAAAAATTAGTTCAGAAACAACTTTTAATTTTAATTTTTTATTCTCCAGAAAGTTTTCAAAATCTTTCAATCCGAATCTGATTTTACATTTTTGCCCCGGGCATTTTTTGCCCAAAAATTGGGCAAAAACACTTTTTTTCGCGTTTTCCAGTGGTACATAGCTTTACAACTGCAGTACTTGAATACGTTATTATATTTTGTAACGGACCACTTTCTCACCCAAAAATGGGTAAAACATGGATTTTTTTGCCGTTTTCAGACGTTTTCGTTTCATAGTAATAAATAAGTTTGAAAACAATTTTTAAAACCCCTTCGTAGAAGTTCCCAAATGCGCCGAATCCATATCTGTAGGCAAATTTTACAACTGACCCATTATTAACCCTTATAAATGGGTAAAAATCTACACTGTAGTCTTTTTTAGACGTTTTTCTTTTTTGTGTTTGAACCAGACTTGTAAATTGATGTTAATTTGTCCTCGAGAATTTTTTACGCCGCTGAAGTTAAATTTGTTTTTGGTTTTTTTAAAACTGGTGCTTTTTTTGCCCCAATTTTACCCAATTGGGTAAAAACTGTCACTTTCAGCTTTCTGTTTGAAACGTACATTATGAATGGTTTTGCGTTTCTTTGATGCTTGAGATTGATGAATTCTATTGCGACGTACTGTTGATTTAGTTGATTCAAGTTTTATTCACGAAAAATACACAGTCAACAGACGAAAAAATACACAGTGAAAACAGACTAAAAATCGTTAGCAAGAAGACAGCGTTTTCATGGTATAAAATTTCTTATCACGCATTGCATTTGTGTTCCATTGCATTCCACATTGCGAGCGTTCCACATTGCACACACATCCAGAGCGAGCCCAGGACCAAGCAGCCAAAACATAGGCACGTGCAGCGCGCATACACGCGCCCATGCTCCAGCTACTTGGCCCGTTCACCACACTCCCACAGGCAAAAAATATGAATTACGTTCAATCTTTGAACAATCGCATGCAAGATTTTGATTGGAAATGTGAGAGTAGTTTTCGCAAACAACTGGGGGCATAGTGGATGCCATCGTATGTATGCCCCACTGATTTTGCGTCGATAATTGTCATTTCTGGGCACCGGGAAGCGACTTTTCGATTCAGAATTAGAGAAGTTTGGATGGCCTTGTTCGTAGAGACGATTCGGTTGTTACAGTGCTTCTTCACTGGCGGAATTGGTAGTCCAACAATTTGACCTTCGTACGATTTGCGATTTCGAAGCGTATTGACCAAATGAGCGAAACTTGCGACTATCTCGTTGATGCTTGTACCCTGACGTAGTTCATTAGTTCCGATTGCAATTATAATTGCGTCGAATCCCGCCAAGTCAGTGTCCAGCAGACTAGCCCTCAAATTGGGAACGGTTCGTCCAGACCGGCTGTTGATGTCGACACAATCGAATAAGAGATCAATTTGGACTTCTAATCCAAAGGTCGCGGGTTCGACTCCCGCAGGGGATGCCAAAAAATATTGCGACGTACTGTTGATTTAGTTGATTCAAGTTTTACTCACGAAAAATACACAGTCAACAGACGAAAAAATACACAGTGAAAACAGACTAAAAATCGTTATCAAGAAGACAGCGTTTTCATGGTATAAAATTTCTTATCACGCATTGCATTCGTGTTCCATTGCATTCCACATTGCGAGCGTTCCACATTGCACACACATCCAGAGCGAGCCCAGGACCAAGCAGCCAAAACATAGGCACGTGCAGCGCGCATACACGCGCCCATGCTCCAGCTACTTGGCCCGTTCACCACAAATTCAAGTCTGCTGTCATGCACCGAGACTAGTATTTTAACCCAAAAGGGTAAATACTTCTGCACTTGCGTTATTTCAGGTCTTTTTGCTTTTTGTGAGAAACAAGCTTGTAAAGGTTGAAAGGTTCTGTATTCCAGTTAGTTAGTGTATTTAATTTTCATTAGTCTTTGATTTTTTGAAGCTCTCAAGTTTTTTCTCAAGACGGACAGACTGACATGTACCCATACCGAATACACATTTGCCCCTTTGTTTTGCCCCACTTTTTACCCTTTTGGGTTAAAACACTAGTCTCGGTGCATGACAGCAGACTTGAATTCATCAATCTCAAGCATCAAAAAAACGCAAAACCATTCATAATCTACGTTTCAAACAAAAAGCTGAAAGTGAGTTTTTACCCATTTGGATAAAATTGGGGTAAAAAAGCACCAGTTTTAAAAAACCAAAAACAAATTCAACTTCAGCGGCGTAAAAAATTCTCGAGGACAAATTAACATCAATTTACAAGTCTGGTTCAAACATAAAAAAGAAAAACGTCTACAGAAAGACTACAGTGTAGAATTTTACCCATTTATAAGGGTTAATAATGGGTACGTTGTACAATTTGCCTACAGATATGGATTCGGCGCATTTGGGAACTTCTAGGACGGGGTTTTAAAAATTGTTTTCAAACTTATTTATTACTATGAAACGAAAACGTCTGAAAACGGCAAAAATCCATGTTTTTTTACATTTTTGGGTGAGAAAGTGGTCCGTTACAAAATATAATAACGGATTCAAGTACAGCAGTTGTAAAGATATTAGAAAATAGGTTTTTAAATAAAAATCCACACTTAAAATTACAAATTAAAACAAAAAAAACACTGGAAAACGCGAAAAAAAGTGTTTTTGCTCAATTTTTGGGCAAAAAAATGCCCGGGGCAAAATTGTAAAATCAGATTCGGATTGAAAGATTTTGAAAACCTTCTGGAGAATTAAAAAAATAAAATTAAAAGTTGTTTCTGAACTGATTTTCTTTACTGTAAAACGAAAACATATAAAAAAAGCAAAAAAAATCTACATTTTAATCTTTTTTTGGGTGAGCAAGCGGTCAGTTGCAAAATATAAAAACTGATTCAAGTACAACGATTGTAAAGCTATTAGAAAATAGGTTTTTTAATAAAATCCACGCATAAAATTAAAACATTAAACCAAAACCACTGAAAACGCAAAAAAATGTGTTTTTGCTCAATGTTTAGGTAAAAAAGTGCCCGGGGCAAAAATCTAAGGTCAGATTCAAATTCAGCGACCCCGAAAACCCCCCTGTAGAACTAAAAATGAAAATCAAAAAAATTGTGTTTATGAGCTCAAAAAAAAATTAAAAAATGACGTAATTTTTCAAAAAAAAGTAATTTTAACTAGCGTCGTAGCGCCTCAGTGACCCCCCTGCAAGGGCTCATTAATACAGTGCCTTAAAAAACTCCGCAAGATCTTTCACGTGAATACTGTGTGAGGTTCCAGAAACTGTGCAACAACGAGATACGGTAGGGCTAAAAAGGTACACTTTGCGAAAAATCGCAAAAAATCGAGGGTTTTTTAACTTCCGCACCCTAAAAACGACCTTTATAGGCATAATCAGGGTGGACTCAGGGAGTAAACCTGAAGCGCCTTGAATAGTAGAATGTCCCTGCACCCTTGGTTTAAAAACTTTTCCATGTAGCGCTAGACTATCTCTTATTTGCAAACGGTGTTTTAAGGCGCTGTCGCGGATGACCAAAGAGTATCATGATGACTTCGCAGTACAGAGTAACGTTTTAGTTGTGGTTGGTATGGTATAAGTATGACGTCATTCAAAAAAGACCAAAAAAGAGAGGGCCGCGGGTACTGAGTAGCGCAATTGGCTGGAAACGTACAAAAGGTTAAAGTGTTATTTAAGGTTCGGAGATCGATACAGTATGGCCGAATAAATGAGGCAGTCCAATCAAGGCGGGATTAGTCGCAGACTAGGAGTTGCTTTTTTTCAAAAATGCCAGCAAAATTCCCAATCATGTGTGCAAGGGAGAAAGAATGAACAGAATATCGCGGATAACCCAGTATGTAGTTAAAAAAACGCGTCAAATTTGGCACACAATTTGTTTTCTGACACAGTCTTTTGTTCTTTCATTCAAAATTCGCGCGCTCCTTGCACCCTGAAAAAAAGCTGCCATGTTTAACCGGCCATACCGTACCTGTTCTGGGTGTGGGCTTCAACACACCACTAAGGCCAAGTTCAATGATACAAGACCGAGTTCACTTGTTGTTGTTGTTGGTGGTGGGGATTTTAGGCGATATTTTTAGCCAGGTATGAAATCGAAGGCTTTCGAGTTGTCGACAAATTCAGCAGCAAACCGCGGAAGATTTATCCAATTCACGTGCGAGACAACGCTATCAGAGCTTACTAAATGCAACAACGATTCCTTGGTTCTTTTGAAAAGCAAACTGTTACACAGTGGCAGCAGCGAAGGTTGTAGCTAAAGTTGTTTTTGCACCTGGCACTGTAATGGAGCCCTACAAATGAAATAACAACAAAAAATAAGCAAATCACACAACACACAACAGCACAGCGCCTTAAACGTTACGTTGTCCGCCAGTTGTGCTAATGGAGAATTTGCGTATTGATTGATTCCCAATGGTTATTTTACGAAACGCATGTCTCTGGTTAATTACAGATGGCCGAGTGATTGTGATGCCGGACAGGGCGACCTACGATGCACTGAATCCGTCAATTACGGTAAAATAAACGAATATTGGGTGAAATGAAATGTCAAAATAGGAGAAAATAAACGAATAATACAAATTGCTGCGTGCAGGTTTGCTAGTTTGTGGTTTTGCATGACCATATTTACATTTAAAACGTCTTGCACATAAGAGCGGTATGACTAGCGCTCGATGGCCAAAAAATGGAATTTTGACATTTTGGGCTAAAACGATCCTACTAAGTGTCCTGAGTAAGCGCACAAAATTTTTCGGCCAAACACCTACCGTAACCCGAGTTATGGGCCATTTTATGTGCTGGCCGACGGGCGCCGGTGACTCCGGCGACCGATCGCAGAATTGCATTTTTTTAGCTTTTAAAGCAATTTTACGCAAATCCGAGGTAACCACGTGAAAGAGGAGAAAATTCTGAATCAGATCCATTACTTTTTGAGTACATTTACTGAATTTTCAGTTTTGGCCTCAAATTCTGGCTTTTGCGGCAAAGATTTTCTTAAAACGCCCTGTTCAGAAATTCGCCGAAAATTTCACGATAATCATGCGGATGCGCGAGCGAGCGCAGCGAGCGGACAGCGCATCACGCATTATATGAGCCGTTATCCTCGCGCGCGCGTTTTTCAAATTTCATCAGCGTCCTGCGCGAACCTATTAATAAGCCACAAACCTGTTTCTGTGCACACGAAACAAACACCCAAAGTTGTGTTTGGAGCCGCGAAAAAATTTTTATCCGACTACTTTTCATACGCTGTAGACACGAAAAACCTATTCTGAAATTGATGTTACTTATTTTTCTATCTCTTTTTTTTCTGGTATGTCATCAACATGTGTTCGCGCTTTCAGTTTTTACCTGCGACACGTTCACAGTCTAGCAGGAATGTTTCTTGGGGTAATTTCATCTGCAGATTTGGAAAAATGGGTTAATTTTTTGCCCCGACCACTTTTTTGGGTAAAAATTTGGGCATTTTTAAAAGTTCGCAGCGTTTTCATCGGGTTTCAAGTGTTCGCCCTTTAAATTTTTGCCTGCGACACTTTCACAGTCGAACAAAAATGTCCCCTGGGGTAATTCCATCCGGAGATTTTGAAAATCGGGTTAATTTTTTACCCAGACCCCTTTTTGGGGTAAAAATTGGGCTTTTTTGAAAGTTCGCAGGTTTTTCACCGGGTTTTAAGTGTTCGCCCTTTCAATTTTTAGCTGGGACACTTTCACAGTTGAACAAAAATGTTTCCTCAGGTAAATTCATCCGTAGATTCTAAAAACTTAGTTTATTTTTTGCCCGGGCATTTTTGGGTCAAAATTGTGCATTTTTTGAAAATTCGTAGCATTTTGACTGGGTATCATTTTTTCACTCTTACAAATTTTGTCTGAGCTACGAAAAATAGGAGAAATGTTTAGTCCGTAGGAATTCAATGCGCTGATCACGAATTTTGGGTTAGTTTTCTTACGTGAGCAACTCTAGATGCTGAATCGTGACGATTTCGGGCGAATCGGCCGTGGAAATAGGGGAAATCGGTCCAGAAACGAAAAACAAGAAAAGGGTGTTTTCCAGGGTAATTCAATCCGCTTATCACGAATTTTGGATTAGTTTTCTTACGTGAGCAACTCTAGATGCTGAATCGCGACGATTTTGGGCGAATCGGCCGTGGAAATTGGCGAAATCGGTCCAGGAACGAAAAACAAGAAAAGGGTGTTTTCCAGGGTAATTCAATGCGCTAATAACGAAATTTGGGTTAGTTTTGTTGCGTGAGCAACTCTAGATGCTGAATCGTGACGATTTCGGGCGAATCGGCCGTGGAAGTTTGCGAAATCGGTCCAGAAACAAAAAACAAGAAAAGGCTGTTTTCCAGGGTAATTCAATGCACTGATCACGCATTTTGGGTTAGTTTTTTATGTGAGCGATTCTAGGTACTGAATCGTGACGATTGTCGGGAATCGGCCGTAAAAATAGCACATGCGAAATTGGCCTAAAAACGAAAAATGAAAAACCTGAGTTGTCCGGGGTTTAGAAGAATGTGTGACCAAAGAATTGTGATTTTGGTCCGACCTTCGGGGCTTATGTAAAAGTCAGAATATTATCTAAAAATGCGGGAGACGCATAAAAAAGGAGGAATATGGCCTTGTGTAAGCAGTGAAAGACTTGGCTCGACAACGCTTTTCAAGTCTCTGATGTGGTACACACGGATACAAGTACATAAGAGTCATATTTTTGCGCCGTTTATTCTTTATTTCCGTTGCAAGTGGCAACCCTCGTACATTGTAGACAAATAAACTTTCACATTTGCTTTATTTCTAGCATTTAGCGACCACTAAAACCACTAAAATAACCATCAGACTTTAGATCGCTGACACTGGTTTGCACAAAGTGTATCGCAGAGCCATTGGGGAACGCAAGGTCTCCTTATGTGGCAAAGGCAATGGCTCACCGGTTCATCCTGTCACAAGAGTTTGGTAAAAAAGGGTGAAAAACAACGGAAGACAACACTTTTTGCACTGGTGCTGCTGTGTGCACAGTGGTGCGTACGTTAGCAACAACGATAAAGCTACATGCAGCAATGTTTTGCAATCTCTGATGTTTCCGTTTTTGCACAGAATTTACAGAATTTCGCACATGGTGTGATTTTAGACTAAACTGAAGAGGACAATTGAAAAATAACTTCAAATTTTTTACGCTTTTCAGCAACTTTTAAACAACTTTTAAACAAAAGCGCAAAAATATAACTCTTATGTACTTATATCCGTGTGTACCACATCAGAGACTTGAAAAGCGTTGTCGAGCCAAGTCTTTCACTGCTTACACAAGGCCATATTCCTCCTTTTTTATGCGTCTCCCGCATTTTTAGATAATAGAAAATTAGCCCAAATTTTGAGCTTTACGGTGATGCTAAAATTGTGCCTGGTTCGGACCATTTTTGCTTTATTAAAAAAGTTTTCCGCCGGCCGGTCAGCCCAAAATGGCAAAAAATGGCTTTTTTGCCATTTTTTCCTAATTCTTGTCTACCAGGGTCAACGCATTCTGCTCGAAACTTGCTGACATGACTCTCTGTTGTACTTTGAGCAAGTATGAAATTTTAAACGACTCAACGGAAACCCCGTTCGTTCGAAAAAAAACGGTTTTTCGGTCGATTTCGGCCGAAAATCACCTGGTTACCGGTGTGTTACCGCTGATGCTATTGTCATGTTGGTAGAGAGTTAGGTTACATTTTTGGCTGCAAAACGATACTCACGCTGTGACCCGCCATTGATAATCGATTTTGTAAAGTCTTTTTTTACCAAATGTGGCAAAAATAGCCAAAAATCGCATTTTTGC
>JASANC010002701.1:0-18238 GCA_030248135.1 Theristus sp. LFF4_11 | reverse complement strand
GGCAAGTTATAAAGAGCAGAACACCAGATATAAGTTATTTATTGCTTGAGGAGACCGAATGCTAATGGATTTTTCTTGCCTCGCAGCTTTGTCTGCGTTTGCGTTCGCACTAAGCTGAGCCTAGCCTTTTCGCTAAGCCTTTAAACAAAACGAACGTTGATTCATGTGCTCAGTGGTTCACTCAACTTTTTTTAGTTTGTTATGTTCAAAAGTTTCATCTGTTTTGATTTTGTAGTTTATTAAGCCGCCGGAAAAATCGATATGATCAATTCACAACAACAAGAACAACAATAATTAAAAAACAGATGCAGAATATTTTTTTTAATTATAAATTATGAAGCAAAGATAATTTATTGATACAAACACAGAAAAGAAACAGCTCAGAATTAAAAGAAGTTCATAAAAATTTAAAAAACAAAAATTGAGATTTTCAATGATAGAGCACTTCAAAAACGAGTGTGGAATTGTTGTGTTTCAATGATCACGGTTCAGCTGCTGTTTTGTCCTCCGCACTCCCCTCCATAATGACATCTTTGCCTTCAGCTGGTTTCCCCTGCTCCACCGGCTGTTCGTCGGTCTGGCTGACCTTTGTTTCCTCCATCTGGATTGGAATGTCGCGTTCTTTGACCGACTCAATCGCTGGCGTCAAATGCGGTGCCTAAAAATGAATTGCTGAGATTTTTCGGAACCTGCTGTGGAAAACGTTGGAAATTCGTTGGAAAACCTGCTGACACGTCAAAATGTCGGAAAACTCTTAAGATGTTTTTACAAAAGTAAGTCTGTACAAAAAACTCCATACTTACGGAAATGCACAGGCGTCCGTCGTGACCGAGAGTGCTCGTGAGTTTCTCCTTGTCCACGTTGCTGGGCAGCGTGATCTTGCGCTCGAACTCTCGACTGATCGAACCGCCGTCGTCGAACGTGCGCTCGTTCGAGCCTCTGATCAGCAGCTCGTTCTCGCGAATCACGACCTTTAATCAGAAAAAAGTCTCAATTAAAACAAAAAAAGGAACAAGAATGTTATGAAGGAATGAATTAATCCGAAAACACTTCAATCTCGGTCTTTTCAACAGAAATCAGCCACTAAAAACTTCCGAGCAGCACCAACCTTCAGCTCGTCCGGTTTGAATTTGCTGACGTCGAGTGTCAGCGAAAAGTCCGATTTCGGCTTTACCACGTCGCTTCGTGGAGCCACGTTGCCGCTAACGTCCGCTTGCGCTTGTTTCTCATCAGACCGCTTGTTCGCTTGACGCTGATTGCGCTGGTGAAGCGAGTAAGGGGCGAATCGATTGGCGCAAAGACGATCGAGCAGAAACTGCTCAGATGGCAGCAACGCCAATGAACGATGATGATGCGAGCGCGCTGGGCAACGGTTGACGCAAATCAGGGCCATTGTGTCTTTCGGTGCTTTCGGAATAACGTTTGGTTTCAGTTTGCAGCTTTTTGCGCAGTGAGAAGAGCACGGTTCACTTTCATCAAATGATAAAAGGCTGCTGTGAAACAGTCTACTTATATACGGTGCAAGCTGCATCAACGGGAGCGTGCCAGAATGTTCTGGAACACAAGTGCATTCTAAACACGCACAAACGGTGCGTATTTTCATAGGCTGGCGATAAAATGTGTATGGGTCTAGAACGTTCCAGATGCTGTGTGTGCGTCTACTTGAGCAAACCTGGGAATGCGTCACAGACGCACAGCGCATTGTGGCCTGGCTAATAAATAACTCATGTCTCCAGTGTTCTAGATCTGTCGGTCGTGTTCGTGGTTCCTTGCATCGAAGCTAAAATAAAAGTTTCTTTTTTCAAATGTGAACTTCGTATGCTGGCTGATAGATTGATGGTATGCTGAGGAATTGCTGAGTGCGCCATTTTTCACTCGTGTTAGCATGTAAGTGCCGTCTTTCTTGATCAACTTCAGTCATGTGGCTGACCCCCGGTACTTTTGAATTTGTGAAACGTTGAAAGAGATCAAGAAGCCCATGCGATGCCGATCCCTGTCTTCGATGTTCACCAATGCACAAATGTTCAATCGTACACATGAATTGTTTTTGGTTGAATTTCATGAGCAATTTCTGCGTGTTGAGCACTTTTCAAACGACCGTGCGGTTTCTGTGTGCATGAAAAACGAATTGAAACATGCATTTTGTGCAACAACAACCGGTCTTTGTTGCAGCAAGAGATGTTGCGCAGCACAAAGCACAACAGCAGCACACTGCATGCATACACATAAACAACAGCAACGCAAAGAAAAACAACAACTTTGCATTTGTTATATTGCATTGTTACACTGAGATCGTGGCCAGCGCATCATCGGGTGACAATGGCAGAGGCAGTGAAATCGCTGCAAAAGTTCGCCATTTTTTCTATCCGTTCAATACGCATGCAATTTTCATTCATTTATGTATTTTATTAAATTTAGCAGCAGAGATCCGCATCTGTTCACACCGCACCATGTAACAATTCCCACCACCCACTGTTTTTGACTTTCACTTTTACACACGCCACAAATGTTACTTGTCGCGTAACAAAAGTGGATTCATTCGATAAATTACAGCTGCAAATGACTTCATAATTCATTCGGCCATGTCACTTTCTTTGGTTGCACTTGTCAGTAAATATACATGTAAATCCCACACAAAAGGTTTCAGAGTTTGTAAAATTCATAGCAAACAACTCAGTGTGATGACCTGAAAAGATAAAATCTGAAAACGCTGCGTTCCAGTCACAGTGGTTATTATTATGGAGAACAAATTTGTCACAAAGTCAACAACTTTCAAACACTTCATTCGGTGACAGTTTGGAATGAGTTGTGCACAATGATTGACGGCTGATGGTGCGGCAATTTGAAAACAAGAATGTTGAGGAAACAATTTACGATGCCTTTAACTTTGGTGTCCCAAGGCAAGACTGCAAGACACTTTGGCAATGATGGGATGCTTTTGGAAGCGTTTGAATGACTACGCACTTTGTGTGGAGGCAGTTTGCAGCGTTTCCGCTCCGGCGTTTTTGTTCGCTGGAAACGGTGTCGCTAAAACGGTCCTCAATTCGTTTTTGAACAAGTTTCGGAAATTGCAAAAAAAACCGCTCAGAAACGAGAAAAAGAGCGACACGAAAGGTGGCGCCCAAATTGCAAACGTTCACGTCAGTGTGCAAGGTAATAAACCGAAAAAACACTTTGAAGAGACTGTCGAGAGAGTTTGTGGTTGCTGCCCATTTGGCAGCGTCGCGATCGGCCGTGCACACACGACCGGGGCGGCGCGGCGCGGTTGGCTAGTTTTTCGTTTATATGCGTCTTGTTAAAATAGCTGGCATCAATCAAATTACAACAAACGGCATTGCCAATGCAGATCGTACTTCAAAAACAATAGCAGGCTCAACTTTTGTTCACCTCTCTGTCAACGTTCAAATGCTCTCAATTTGGTCATTCGGAAGCTTTGCACACGAACATTACTGCAAACTTCAAAAAGGTGTTGTATCAAAGCGATATGTTGTTTGTTTTTTCAGCACCCGCGTCGTCGACCCCGACACACGCAGAGAGTTCCGAGATACAGAAAAAACTGCAAATGTTAAAACGCACACAGCTGACTTTTGAAAGTTGCAGCGTCTCCTGTCGGCAAGTTGGTATTATGATAAATGTTGGTTGTGTTTGGTTCCGTTCACACCGACGCACTCTGTCTTGCAAAAGACATCATAAAAAATGTAACCAACAAAGCCGATTTCGGTTTCAAAGTGTAATGATTAGCGTCACATTGAAACTGCATCACCGTCTCTGCTTCACATTCCACGCGCATTTCGCTGCGGCGTTATCAAGATTGCAAAATATTAATGACTTGAGCTGAGACTAAATTGTTGTTTTTAAGTGCAGCCCACCGAATATAACCATAATTCATTGGTACGTAGCAAGACCGCATACCGCACAAGCACACAAATGTCAACAGTTAAAAATAATTTTCGTTTTGCTTTGGTACATGTCTTTTGGAAATGACTTAATGATTGAAACTTTTTCGCTGTTCAGGCAGAATATCAGATCGGCATCGGCAAACGCCACAGGATTCGAAACTTGGTAGTGGTTCAAGAGCTGACAGCCTTGGTCAAGACGGTTGGTTTCAAAAAGTAAAACCGCCTGTGCGACGATGGAAAAGCTGAGCCGACTGAAGCGTTCGCTGACGCTCGGCGCAAAGTCGGCGGACAAGGACAAACGCCATCATCAGCACTCGATGGACGCGGACTCGTCAGCGGCAAACGAACACGGAGACGCTGAAACGTCCACCTCGAAACCACCGAAAACTATCAAGGTCACTGCGTTTCCCGTCCAGTATCACCGATTAGTCCAACGAACTATTGTACAGCAAAAGGGCGGATGATCCTTGAAACGCCAATGAAACTGTCTCTCATTGGTGTACGGCTTGTTTACAGCCGCATCCGTACACGGAGGAGCCAGCGATCGCGTGGGAGATGCTGAAGCCGCGTCGCCCGTTGAAGCAGGTGCGACCAATGAAGACGGACACGCCGATCCGGGCGGACGCAGTGCGTTTCGTGTGCGTCGCGTGTCCGCACGGCATTCTCGACGAGCAATACATTCAGCAGCACCTGCCCAAGGGCGACGTGTTGCTGGTTGCAGGCGATTTCACCAACTGTGGCCTCCCGGACGAAATCATGGCATTCGACCGATTCGCCAGTTTGCTTTCTTTAGTTTCTGTTCGGAAAATCTGTCAACAGTGATTTTTTGCATAGTTTCACAGTGCATTTTTGTTACAGCGACATTACCGTACCGCCATAAAATCCTGATCGCCGGCAACCATGAGCTTTCGCTGGACGCAGGCTTCATCAAGGGCGACCTCGCCAGTTGGCTCGTTTTTACAGTCATCCCGTATTACCTCCAATAAACGCCCATGGGCGATTAATACGTCAGCGACTTTTAGGGGTGGGGTTTATTGGTGGGGGGGATTATTGGGGGGGGGGGTTATTTACAAACAAATTCTAGGGGTGGGGTTTGTTGAAAAATGGCAAAAATACCTTGCATGGCAGGCAAGAAAGTCGCAGAAACTTCTACTTTTTCAGAGATTTCCTTTTGTAACAGCCTTTTGTAATGAAATTACCATTAACTTATCCCTTTGGAGCTTTTGGTAGCACAATTTCACCAATGTCACTGCATTCAGCCACTGAATTCGCTGGGTATGTGTTTCAAACAGGTTTCCAATTAACCCCCATGGGGGATTATTTGGGGGGGATTATTCGGAAACTTGTCGTGGGGGTGGAGGTTTATTGGTGGGGGGGGAATTAATGGGGGGGTTTAATGGGGGTAATACGGTAATGGAACACTTTTCTTTCTGAAACGCTATCTCTGAAAACTACAGTATATCGCAGAGTCGGAAGAGAGCGGCAAGGACGGCGGCATTCGCCTTGCGATTCAGGCGTCACTGCACGCGCACCGAATCACGAGCGCGCGACAACTGATCGAGCACTGCATTTACTTGGAGGACGCTTCGGTGAACGTGTTTGGCATCACCGTGTACGGCACTCCGTGGTTGGTTACTGTGATTGCCATGGGGCACTGATTGTCTGTGTGCGGTCTTGCACAAGCAACAGCTGGAGCAAACGAGGCTGCGACAACGGCTAGTAAAATTTGTAGCCCCGTTTTCTTAGTGAGGTGCGCCCGATCGCTGAAAACCAGGCGTAACCACCGTATGCCAGACTTTTTTCGAATCCGACAGCTGTATTGTTGGATTGTTTTCCGGAGCGTTTGATTGTGATAATAATTTTGATTGAGGCAATGAACGTTTGTGCAGGATACCACGGTGTGACAACTGGGCGTACAATTTGCCGCGTGGACAGGCGTTGCTGGACAAATGGAACATGATACCATCTGGGGTTGACGTTTTGCTCACGCACACGCCACCGCTCGGTGAATGACTGTTGACAAATGACAGAGCTTGATTTCGTGTATAATGTTGCATTAATATGCTTTTGTGCTCAAGGCCACGGCGACCTCTCGAAGGTGTGCAGTCATTTCGGTTGCGTCGAACTGCTAAACTCGGTCGTGAAACGCATTCGTCCCAAATATCACGTGTTCGGTCACGTGCACGACGGTTGGTGAACGCAGACAATACGACCGATTATGCAAGCAATCAGTGGCAGCACATTTGCAGGTTACGGTTGCACCACGGACGGCTACACCAAATTCATAAACGCATCGCTGTGCGATGAACGCAACCGAATTGCAAACGCACCCATTATCTTCGACGTCACCATTGGTGAACACCAGAAACTCACTTACCTCAGAGAAAGCGCGAAAAAGACAGCGGCGTGGTGATGCTCGATTTCGATTGTGTGCGTTTGTACTAAATTCACAATTTTGTCCACACAAAGTGTGGATAGTTGCACCACACAGTGATTTCTGCGTAATTTTGAACAGAAATGGTGCGTTGCAAGGAATGTGTGAATTGTTTTGGATTTTTTTCAGTCGAATCGCATGCTTTACATTTTCATGAATTTACCAACTGAAAAAAATGACATGCAATGCAGATCAACTATTTTCAAGTCGAACGGTCAAACTGCGGATGTTGCGTTTTTATACACACGGATCACACAAATTTGAATATAAAAACAATGATTACCACACTAAACAAGGAAAATAATAGCGTTTGAAGTGCAGGCAGAGGCTTGTGTTGACTAAACCTTGCAACAATTCTTGGTTCAACGTTCAACAGGAAAAAAGGCTAACAACAACAACAACTAACAAAAAACAGTCACCAAATGTTTTGCAGTGTAATCCCAAGAAAGTGACCCAGCCCCAGAGAACGTTCATTCAATCACACCAAGAAAGTCCCGCAAAGCGACTGCACAGAAAGCAATCGAACAAATCGATCAAACTAACAAAAACGAAAGTTGCAAAGCGCAAGTAGAAGAACGCAGTAGCAGAAAAAAACCATGACACGTTTGACAGAAAACAAAACGTCACACAAGCAGCAGGAATGAGCGTTGGTTCGATTGACAAAAAAAACAGCGAAGATCATGCGTTGTATATAATGTACAAACTTACGTTATGGAAATACACGGTTACAAAACTTTTCAGTAAAAAAAACATGTTTGCCATGTAATAAAAACCATCGTACTTTTTACACATCATCAACTGTGACGATAAGTAAAAAGACAATATGCTAATTGTAACAGGTGAGGAGGAAGGCTCAAGGCTTCGAAAAAGAAAAGCAAACAGGAGAAAAACTATGGATCTAAAATTACCACAATGACCAGAAAATAAAGTATGTGAATTTCAGAACTAAGTACACCAGGAAATGTGATAAAGAACAGAAGTACTGTGAGTGAACTAGATCAACTTTGTCGGGGACAACTAGAACGAAACAAACAAATGAAACCTGACGAACTAGCAACAAACCGAATGTCTAAAAAACAAACGAATATTGAATTGTTATGTTCAAATGTAATGGACGTTGACTGAGAATCGTGAAAACATCAAGCAACAAATCAATGCGTCATACGAATTCGGTGCACCTAAGACAAAATGTAAACAAAAAACGAGAAATTGCGAAAAATTATGCTGCTTGACAAAAACCCAACGAACGATACAATCAAAAAATATCGAAAAGGTCACTAAATTTCAAAATAAAATGACAAGATTATCAGGATTGCTGCACGCCTCCATAAAACTTGGAAAAATATTTCCTCCAAAACAAAAAAATAAACGAACCACAACAAAAATATCACCAACGGGAAATGTCAAACAAAATCGACAAGACAGAAAAAAGTCGAAATAAACCTATGAAAAACAAAACGATGCCGGTGGCATTGGGCGACTAAAATTGTACCTTTCATTTCAACAAACAATAATGCGTTTTTCAGAACAGAATCTAAATAGAGAGGCGATGAATGGAGAGATTATTGATAGAGCAGGTAGCTCTTCAACGCCGGCGGCAGGTTCAGCTCGTCGCAGCGCTTCAGACGGCTCTTGCCCATTTGCTGACGAATGGTCTTTCGGCAAATGTCCATCAACGGCAATGGCTCCGCTGAAAGAAATTTCTTCACAAATGCTTGTGTAACGCATTCGTTGAAAGACCATTTTTTCTCGATTGAAGGTCTAAGCACTTGGACTTGGCTGTCGCGTGATTAGAGGATGGTTGATATCGGTAAAATGGACACACCGAAACACCGAAGGCAATGCACGCAGTACTCAGTGAACACATTGCTATCGCTTCATTGCATATCCAACGGCCAGCAAATGCAAACTGTGCCGCCGGTCAAGATTGAAGCGCATATCGACAGTACACCAAAATTTAAAAAAAAACCAAAAACCTGCTCTTGGCCACAGTCGACCTGTAAATCATAGACAATCAACTGATTAGCTGCCTCTGAACGAGGCCCACTCATTGGACGAATCAGCTCAAAGCGTCTGACCGCGAAGCCAGATGCAAATGGCAGAATGCACAAATTGCACATGTTTCACAGTTTGACTTTAATCAGGCAAAGTGCACAAGCAATGCAATCGCAACGAACAACTTCAATCAGCACTCACGATCGAGTCCACCGAGGTACTTCATGGTGATCTCGCAGTGTCCCCAAACGGCCGAGACCGTCGCATACAGCTTCTTGCCCTTGAGACCGCGGAACGCCACGCCCAAATACTGTCCGTCAGCGACAAACGCCAGCGTGCCGTCGTCCATGTCGAGCACCACGAGAAACGAGTCCGGCACGACGAAACTCTGATCGTTCGGCAACAGCGTCGGATACGTGCGTGGCGCCTCCGACTTGGAGTTGTGGTAGAGCTTGGAGCGACCGAGGTCCCAGCCGTACGAGTGTTCGTCAGCGCCGACGAGCGACGTGTAGCCGACGTGGTGCAGCGGCGTGTCGGCCGTGGTGACGCCGACGACGGCGTGCGTGCCCCGCTGACGCGTCGACCACGTGATCTCCCACACGTGCAGGCCGCGCGTGTAGCCGACACGCGAGCGGATGCAGTCGGTCGACTGCGCCACGGGGTGCCGGTGGAACGTCAGCTTGTCGTCGTCCTTCACGAAGATGTTCAGCGAGCGGTCGTCCGGATTCCACGCGTGCGCCTCCTGCGAATGCGAACGTACACCCTGCACACTCACCTCGGCATTCGAAGACTTTTTCAAATCTCATATAGAGCACATTTCTGGCTGAGTTCTTGGTGGTTTGCGCGATCAGAAATGCTAGTCCCTACAAAATGAGGCTGCAAAAATAGAACGATATGCCGACCACTAAATTGAAACAGCTGCTTCATAGCCGTGTGTGCGCAGCGTTCCGGTTTTGAACTGGCTTCCTAGCGCACTCGCCTGTCACCAGGCGGTGCAGCGCATGAAACAGCACAGCGGTTTCACAAACTCACAAACCTGAGTGGCTCGATCGGGCGGCGGCATCGAGAGCAACGCGTCCAGACGACTGGGGCGCACCAGGAGGTCATCGGTGACGACCGCCCAGGAACGCGGCTGTGCGCCCAGTGAGGTCGCCGTCGACGTGCACTGCTGGTGCACTTGAGCACTGTGGCTGCTGACGCTCGTCGCTGGCGCCTCCGCACGACGCCGCTGGTACGGGTGGTGACGGCCTGCATGGAGCACACACGTGCACAGCAATGCTGCCGCAGCCGAGTCGCACGTGTTCGTGCACAAGCACTGATGTGCAACAAGCATGGTGAATGCATGACATTGGCATCATCGTGTAACACCCGCGTAAACGAACACGCCATAGTCATTGGCGCACTCGGCTTGACGTACGGTGAAAAAACGGGCGGGTTTTCAAAATTTTACACGATTCCGAAAACATTCGAGATTTCGGTGACATAAAACACCTGTGAATTGATATAACCAATAACCCAATGTGAAGAAGCCCAGTCTTGCGATTCAGAGCTTGACTCGATGTGGCAAGGACAAAAACGGTCAGTTTTGTTTCTCGTCGCACCACAAAGAAAATCGACACACGAAAATCAAAATCAAAACCAACGTGGTGACTGCGAGTGCGTCGCCGTGCTCGCCGGCTGCTGCGTGGTCGGAGCGACTGCGGCGAACGAACCGACTGCAGACGAGGATTGACCGTTCTGTAGCGCCGTCGTCGTCGTCGCCGCTGCGGAGGTCGTTGCGAAATGTAAGTGTTCCCGTGGCGCAGCTGCTGCTGCGGAGACAAGATGCGACGGAGAGAGGCTCTGGTGGACCGCATCGACCATGCTCGACGACGAATGCGCATGGTGGTGCGGCGACGGCGACGAGCCGTCCGCTGACAACGCCGGCACTTCGCCGGCCGGTAACATTCCACCGCTCACTTTTTGACCCATAATAATCATTAACGAACGCGCGGCAACACGGCCGCAGTTGAGAACGTTCACAGCTGGAAAACAACGAACGCTTTGGTAGCTCTCTCTGAATGAAGTGTCGAAATTATGGATGAGCGAGCAGTCGTAAATGCTGTTCGTTGTTGGATCGGTATCACTGTGGCGTAATTAATGCGGGTGGTGAATTTTCGTTTCTGGCTTCTAGGCTCCACTCTGACGGGGGCGGCGACCAGCACTTTAGAAAGCTGAAAAATATGGATGACGAAGAGCGAAACGAAAACTGAAAAGAGTCTGCCTACGAGAAGAGACAACTGATACCTAAGTTCACAAACAAACTATTGGCACATTTTCTGTCGCCAATTTTTGTTCCACAGCGGGAGGTCGCAGTACCGAAGACGAGGGGGGTGGGGGGGGGGGGGTACCGTACACCTAGAGATGTAAGGGTCAAAAAAAAAATTTTTAAATTTTTTTTAAAAAAAGTAAAAAAATGAGCATTTTTATATTTTTTTTATTAAAAATTTTTGAAATTTTTTCTTTAATGTGCCCTGAAAATGCCGTTTTTGGCATAATTTTTCGAAAGTTCAACAAAAATTTTCTTTGACTTTACCTTGTCACTTAGTCTTCAACGCTGCAGGTGGTATTCTGGATTGATTTATCAACTGTTTTCAGCCTTGGTGAGTGATGATCGACTCGCGCATTGAAGTACTTGAGCGTCGCAAAGGCTAGTTCAACAAATTCCGATGTCGCTAAGGTGAGATAGAAGCAGAGAACTCACATTTACGCATCGTTTTTCAGGATCTCGAAAGGTGGAAATTGCACTGTCTGCCACTGCAAGCGTAACTTCGTTGGTTGCTCGTTGCTGTTTCGCCTCGTGTCGTCAGCATGATCACACCGGTTTGTTGTGGAACTTGTTTCCATGTTATTTGAGGTGAATTGAGAGGCAAAACACGAGACGTGATGTCGTCGGTGGGAAAATGGGGTCGCCGAAACCAAGTCTGAAATTTTCACCCTCCTCCCATATGAGTGGGGGTCATATGGTAAGTCGGTGGCTCCTCAGATGGTGATATTCGGACTCCCTGAAAAATTCTGAACAACTTTCATTTAAAAAAAAAATTAAAAAAAAATTTTTTTTTTTAAAGAAAAAAAATAGAATTTTTTTTCTTGACATCTCTACGTACACCCCCCCAGAGCACCCGAGACCTCCGCGTGGGGGGGTGGGGGGTCACGCGACACCCACCCCCCAAAACCTGACACTGGACCATCCACACCCCCCCCCTCGAAATTTGCTAGACACCCCACCCTACCCCCCCCCTACATGGACCTAAGTAACAGTGACACCCCCCAAAAATTTTCTCAGACCACCAAAAAATCATGATTTTTTGCTCAAAAATCATGATTTTTTGTCTTCAAAGTCCAATCTTTAAATCTTTAAGTCTTTAAATATATGATAACTTGACATTCTTCATTGTAATTTCAAAGATTTTGCAGCAAAATTTAGCGTTTTTCCTTTAAAAAAAAAAAAACAAAAATCGTCATTTTTTTTTTTTTTTAAATTTTTTTTAAAAAAAATTTCAAAAATCAAAGTTTAAGCGAAAAAATCTCATGGGTGTAAAGGTAATAAAGCAAAGGCGTTGTAACTTTATTTTTGTTTTTCCCTCAGTTCTGGGGTGTGGTACAGCAGTACCGTGGGTCCAAAAAAATTTTCGAAGGGGGGGTATGGTGCCGTGGGGGGGTGCTGACCAAAAAGTGAGGGGGGGGGTCCAAACTATGGTAACGTGGGAGTGGTGGGACCCCCCATGGGGGGTGCATTTTTTCAAAATTTTCTGTGGGGAGATGTCAAAAAAAATCCTATTTTTTTCTTTAAAAAAAAAATTTTTTTAAATTTTTTTTTAAAATTAAAGTTGTTCAGAATTTTTCAGGGAGTCCGAATATCACCATCTGAGGAGCCACCGACTTACCATATGACCCCCACTCATATGGGAGGAGGGTGAAAATTTCAGACTTGGTTCGGCGACCCCATTTTCCCACCGACGACATCACGTCTCGTGTTTTGCCTCTCAATTCACCTCAAATAACACGGAAACAAGTTCAACAACAAACCGGTGTGATCATGCTGACGACACGAGGCGAAACAGCAACGAGCAACCAACGAAGTTACGCTTGCAGTGGCAGACAGTGCAATTTCGACCTTTCGAGATCCTGAAAAACGATGCGTAAATGTGAGTTCTCTGCTTCTATCTCACCTTAGCGGCATCGGAATTTGTTGAACAAGCCTTTGCGACGCTCAAGTACTTCAATGCGCGAGTCGATCATCACTCACCAAGGCTGAAAACAGTCGATAAATCGATCCAGAATACCACCTGCAGCGTTGAAGACTAGTGACAAGGTAAAGTCAAAGAAAATTTTTGTTGAACTTTCGAAAAATTATGCCAAAAACGGCATTTTCAGGGCACATTAAAGAAAAAATTTCAAAAATTTTTAATAAAAAAAATATAAAAATGCTCATTTTTTTTACTTTTTTTAAAAAAAATTTAAAATTTTTTTTTTTTGACCCTTACATCTCTAGGTGTACGGTACCCCCCCCCCACCCCCCCTCGTCTTCGGTACTGCGACCTCCCGCTGTGGAACAAAAATTGGCGACAGAAAATGTGCCAATAGTTTGTTTGTGAACTTAGGTATCAGTTGTCTCTTCTCGTAGGCAGACTCTTTTCAGTTTTCGTTTCGCTCTTCGTCATCCATATTTTTCAGCTTTCTGAAGTGCTGGTCGCCGCCCCCGTCAGAGTGGAGCCTAGAAGCCAGAAACGAAAATTCACCACCCGCATTAATTACGCCACAGTGATACCGATCCAACAACGAACAGCATTTACGACTGCTCGCTCATCCATAATTTCGACACTTCATTCAGAGAGCTACCAAAGCGTTCGTTGTTTTCCAGCTGTGAACGTTCTCAACTGCGGCCGTGTTGCCGCGCGTTCGTTAATGATTATTATGGGTCAAAAAGTGAGCGGTGGAATGTTACCGGCCGGCGAAGTGCCGGCGTTGTCAGCGGACGGCTCGTCGCCGTCGCCGCACCACCACACGCATTCGTCGAGCATGGTCGATGCGGTCCACCAGAGCCTCTCTCCGTCGCATCTTGTCTCCGCAGCAGCAGCTGCACCCCGGGAACACTTACATTTCGCAACGACCTCCGCAGCGGCGACGACGACGACGGCGCTACAGAACGGTCAATCCTCGTCTGCAGTCGGTTCGTTCGCCGCAGTCGCTCCGACCACGCAGCAGCCGGCGAGCACGGCGACGCACTCGCAGTCACCACGTTGGTTTTGATTTTGATTTTCGTGTGTCGATTTTCTTTGTGGTGCGACGAGAAACAAAACTGACCGTTTTTGTCCTTGCCACATCGAGTCAAGCTCTGAATCGCAAGACTGGGCTTCTTCACATTGGGTTATTGGTTATATCAATTCACAGGTGTTTTATGTCACCGAAATCTCGAATGTTTTCGGAATCGTGTAAAATTTTGAAAACCCGCCCGTTTTTTCACCGTACGTCAAGCCGAGTGCGCCAATGACTATGGCGTGTTCGTTTACGCGGGTGTTACACGATGATGCCAATGTCATGCATTCACCATGCTTGTTGCACATCAGTGCTTGTGCACGAACACGTGCGACTCGGCTGCGGCAGCATTGCTGTGCACGTGTGTGCTCCATGCAGGCCGTCACCACCCGTACCAGCGGCGTCGTGCGGAGGCGCCAGCGACGAGCGTCAGCAGCCACAGTGCTCAAGTGCACCAGCAGTGCACGTCGACGGCGACCTCACTGGGCGCACAGCCGCGTTCCTGGGCGGTCGTCACCGATGACCTCCTGGTGCGCCCCAGTCGTCTGGACGCGTTGCTCTCGATGCCGCCGCCCGATCGAGCCACTCAGGTTTGTGAGTTTGTGAAACCGCTGTGCTGTTTCATGCGCTGCACCGCCTGGTGACAGGCGAGTGCGCTAGGAAGCCAGTTCAAAACCGGAACGCTGCGCACACACCGCTATGAAGCAGCTGTTTCAATTTAGTGTTCGGCATATCGTTCTATTTTTGCAGCCTCATTTTGTAGGGACTAGCATTTCTGATCGCGCAAACCACCAAGAACTCAGCCAGAAATGTGCTCTATATGAGATTTGAAAAAGTCTTCGAATGCCGAGGTGAGTGTGCAGGGTGTACGTTCGCATTCGCAGGAGGCGCACGCGTGGAATCCGGACGACCGCTCGCTGAACATCTTCGTGAAGGACGACGACAAGCTGACGTTCCACCGGCACCCCGTGGCGCAGTCGACCGACTGCATCCGCTCGCGTGTCGGCTACACGCGCGGCCTGCACGTGTGGGAGATCACGTGGTCGACGCGTCAGCGGGGACGCACGCCGTCGTCGGCGTCACCACGGCCGACACGCCGCTGCACCATGTCGGCTACACGTCGCTCGTCGGCGCTGACGAACACTGTACGGCTGGGACCTCGGTCGCTCCAAGCTCTACCACAACTCCAAGTCGGAGGCGCCACGCACGTATCCGACGCTGTTGCCGAACGATCAGAGTTTCGTCGTGCCGGACTCGTTTCTCGTGGTGCTCGACATGGACGACGGCACGCTGGCGTTTGTCGCTGACGGACAGTATTTGGGCGTGGCGTTCCGCGGTCTCAAGGGCAAGAAGCTGTATGCGACAGTCTCGGCCGTTTGGGGACACTGCGAGATCACCATGAAGTACCTCGGTGGACTCGATCGTGAGTGCTGATTGAAGTTGTTCGTTGCGATTGCATTGCTTGTGCACTTTGCCTGATTAAAGTCAAACTGTGAAACATGTGCAATTTGTGCATTCTGCCATTTGCATCTGGCTTCGCGGTCAGACGCTTTGAGCTGATTCGTCCAATGAGTGGGCCTCGTTCAGAGGCAGCTAATCAGTTGATTGTCTATGATTTACAGGTCGACTGTGGCCAAGAGCAGGTTTTTGGTTTTTTTAAGTTTTGGTGTACTGTCGATATGCGCTTCAATGTTGACCGGCGGCACAGTTTGCATTTGCTGGCCGTTGGATATGCAATGAAGCGATAGCAATGTGTTCACTGAGTACTGCGTGCATTGCCTTCGGTGTTTCGGTGTGTCCATTTTACCGATATCAACCATCCTCTAATCACGCGACAGCCAAGTCCAAGTGCTTAGACCTTCAATCGAGAAAAAATGGTCTTTCAACGAATGCGTTACACAAGCATTTGTGAAGAAATTTCTTTTCAAAGGAGCCATTGCTGTTGATGGACATTTGCCGAAAGACCATTCGTCAGCAAATGGGCAAGAGCCGTCTGAAGCGCTGCGACGAGCTGAACCTGCCGCCGGCGTTGAAGAGTGCACTGCTCTATCAATAATCTCTCCATTCATCGCCTCTCTATTTAGATTCTGTTCTGAAAAACGCATTATTGTTTGTTGAAATGAAAGGTACAATTTTAGTCGCCCAATGCCACCGGCATCGTTTTGTTTTTCATAGGTTTATTTCGGACTTTTTTCTGTCTTGTCGATTTTGTTTGACATTTCCCCGTTGGTGATATTTTTGTTGTGGTTCGTTTATTTTTTTGTTTTGGAGGAAATATTTTCCAAGTTTTATGGAGGCGTGCAGCAATCCTGATAATCTTGTCATTTTATTTTGAAATTTAGTGACCTTTTCGATATTTTTTGATTGTATCGTTCGTTGGGTTTTTGTCAACAGCATAATTTTTCGCAATTTCTCGTTTTTGTTTACATTTTGTCTTAGGTGCACCGAATTCGTATGACGCATTGATTTGTTGCTTGATGTTTTCACGATTCTCAGTCAACGTCCATTACATTTGAACATAACAATTCAATATTCGTTTGTTTTTTAGACATTCAGTTTGTTGCTAGTTCGTCAGGTTTCATTTGTTTGTTTCGTTCACTAATTGTCCCCCGACAAAGGTGATCTAGTTCACCTACAGTACTTCTGTTCTTTATCACATTTCTGGTGTACTTAGTTCTGAAATTCAAGATGCTTTTGTTTTTCTGGTTATTGTGGTAATTTTAGATCCATAGTTTTTTCTCCTGTTTGCTTTTCTTTTTCTCGAAGCCTTTGAGCGCTTCCTCCTCACCTGTTACAATTAGCATATTGTCTTTTTTACGTATCGCAGTTGATGATGTGTAAAGAACGATGGTTTTTGCTATATGGTAAACATGTTTTTTTACTGAAAAGTTTTGTAACCGTGTATTCATAACGTAAGTTTGTGACATTATATACAACGCATGATCTTCATGTTTTTTGTCAATCGAACCAACGCATATTCCTGCTGCTTGTGTAACGTTTAAGTTTTCTGTCAAACGTGTCATGGTTTTTTTCACATGCGTTCTTCTACTTGCGCTTTTGCGCGTTTTTGTTAGTTTGATCGATTTGTGCGATTGCTTTCTGTACAGTCGCTTTGCGGGACTTTCTTGGTGTGATTGAATGAACGTTATACTGAGGGCTGGGTCACTTTCTTGGAGTTACACTGCAAAACGTCTGGTGACAGTTTTTTGTTGGTTGTTGTTGTTGTTGCCTTTTTTTTCTGGTTGAACGTTGAAATAAGACGGGGAGTTGCAAGGTTTTGCTATACATTCCTCGGCTTACACTTCCAGCTTGCTGTTACTGTTGCTTGGAAAATGTGGTAATCATTGTTTTTATATTGGTGCAAATTTGTATGATCCGTGTACTAAAAAAACGCAACATGTGCATTTTGACAATTCGACTTGAAAATAGTTGATCTGCATTGCATGTCATTTTTTTCAGTTGTTGAATTCATGAAAATGTGAAGCATGCGATTTCGACTGAAAAAATCCAAAACAGTTCCGCACATTCCTTGCAACGCACCATTTCTGTTCAAAATTACGCAGGAATCACTGTGTGGTGCACAGCTATCCACACTCTGTGTGGACAAAATTGTGAATTTAGTACAAACGCATATAATCGAAATCGAGCATCGTCACGCAGCTGTCTTTCGCGCGCTTTCTCTGAGGAACAGTGAGACTTCAGGTGTTCACCAGTGGTGACATCGAAGACTAAATGGGTGCGTTTGCAATGCGGTTGCGTTCATCACACAGCTTGGTGCGTTTATGAATTTGGTGTGGCCGTCCGTGATTTTAACCGTAACCTGCACAAATCTGCTGCCACTGATTGCTTGCATAATCGGTCGTATTGTCTGCGTTCACCAACCGTCGTGCACGTGACCGAGCACGTGATATTTGGGACGAATGCGTTTCTGTGATAGAGTTTAGCTGTTCGACTCAACCGATATTGACTTCACCCTTCGAGGAAGTCGCCGTGGCCTTGAACACAAAAACTTTATATTAATGCAACATTATACACGAAATCAAGCTCTGTCATTTGTCAACAGTAATTCAAAGAGCGGTGGCAAAATCGTGAGCAAAACGTCAACCCCAGATGGTATCATGTTCAAAACGTCAAGCTTGGCCTTTCCGCGCGGCAAGATGCCCTGCTGAGTTGTCACAAAATGCCATCCTGCAAACGCGTTCCTTATCTCAATCAAAATTATTATCACAATCAAACGCTCCGGAAAACAATCCAACAATACCGCTGTCGGATTCGAAAAAAGTCTGGCATACGGTGGTTACGCCTGGTTTTCAGCGATCGGGCGCACCTCACTAAGAAAACGGGGCTACAAATTTTACTAGCCGTTGTCGCAGCCTCGTTTGCTCCAGCTGTTGCTTGTGCAAGACCGCACACAGACAATCAGTGCCCCATGGCAATCACAGCAACCAACCAGGGAGTGCCGTACACGGTGATGCCAAACACGTTCACCGAAGCGTCCTCCAAGTAAATGCAGTGCTCGATCAGTTGTCGCGCGCTCGTGATTCGGTGCGCGTGCAGTGACGCCTGAATCGCAAGGCGAATCCCGCCGTCCTTGCCGCTCTCTTCCGACTCT
>JASANC010002699.1:0-59023 GCA_030248135.1 Theristus sp. LFF4_11 | reverse complement strand
GACTCAAAGAAACGTGAAACGTGTTTTGATGAATTGATTTTTACAGTTTTAATTTATAAAAAAAATAGAATTTGTGCCAAAATGTGCCGTGGCGCTGGATGTTTAACGGGTGAAAAATAATACCGAGCATTGAAAAAAAAATCTGGGTGTGCGCTGATTGGCTACGCAACTGGATTTCTTTTTGAAACAGCCCATTCGTTGTTGCAAAAGTTAAAAAATAAACTTTGAAACCCGTTTCAAACCGAACGATGTACATGCAGGTTCGAAAAAGTGGAAAATGAAAGATGACAATTCCTAAAAATCTTGGTCACAAAAAAGGCCAACTGAAGGACCGAAGAAAAAAGTTGCAAAACAGAATTTAGAAACGACAACGAAGTCCATTGACAGTCGAAAAAAAGTGGTTAGTAAAAACCTCAAGAAAATCGTCGCGTCACTTTTGTTGCCAATGAAACGAATCGGTTGCCAGAAACGGACGAGCGCGTAGAAGAAATACACACTACCGGGCCACAGACACCCACAAATAAAGTCACTTACCACATAAAATCCACCGAAACATCGAAATACAAAAACACCGAACTGAACATTGCTAATCGCCTCGCATCGCTCAGTATCAGTCCATATCATGCTCATTTTGTGACGGCTGACCATTTTTATTCTTGCATCGATTGGAGACAATTTGTCACAAATTTTAACTACGCTGCTATGTTTTTTGCTTTCGGTGGTTTTTCTGGTTCCGCTCACACAATCACGCCACGCGCGCTTGCTGTTTTCACGGTTGTGTTTTATTTCTTTTTGTTCACGATTTAATGACTTTTTTGTCGTTTACGGGTTTTTTGCACGTTTTCATCCACCGCCTTCAGAGATACACTGGTCGTATATTGACGACCAAAGTGAAACACCAAACCTCATGTCAATCATTTTGTGAATAGAAGAAGCACACACATGTATGATACAACTTGTGAAACTGTGACACAAAACCTTTTGATTGATTAGTACTTGGAAGGAAGGAATGTTGCGGGCCAAGACTTTCGCTTGCGGGACGATCGTGCGGGTTTTTATTTAGGCTTTCTTTTTTGCGGGTAGGGTCTGAGGGCGGGCCTGGCTAAAACTAAATCTGTACAGGTCTGGAGATTTAACTAATACCCGCTTCCCTATCGGTCATTAACTGTGTTTCTGATTAAAATTACTGGAGACAATAAACGGGATATTTATTTGGTTTTATTTAGCGTGCACAGGGTCACTCAAGGCTTTTTTGAGTTGTCACATCATCGAAACTCAGCTCTCCTTTCCCTTGCAAACGCATTTTGAGTCGCAGAACCGAAAAAAATGATGCCACATGAATCACTGGTCCATCTGCAGCGCACGTGACAGGCACGTCAGTGTGATCTGCTCGATGGTCGCGAATTCGTCATAGATTGCAGAGTCGGCTATTGTGAAATCGATTTGCCTGTCAATGCTGGACGTGCAGCTGTGTAAATGTTTGTTCTCTCGTTATCAAAAGGACACAATTTACCAGCAATTCAAGATAAGAACCTAAAAATGCCACATGAACAAAAAAAACATTGCGAAAATCCGGCCGCCCGCACTTCAGTCGTGCTTCACGCAGGCTGATCAAACTCCGGCACGGTCACTTTCTCCTCGCCGCACAGGTCGCTCTCTGTGTTCAGGCAGTGTTCGAAATCGTCGAATTCACAGGCTCACAACGATATGGGGTAATTTTGCCCAAAAAATGTAAGTGTTATTCCAATAGCTAAAAACTGTTTCGCCAATCGGTTCACAATGCCGTGGACATTTCCGAAAAAATAAAACTGTTTTTTGTTCTTTATAAAAGAGAAAAAACCCACTGGTGAATCGAAAATGCGGCACACGTTGCTGAAAGAACTGGATGAGAAACGGGGAGATTTGGTCGTAAAAAGCATCGCGTCAGTATACTCTGCAGTGATGGACAGCTGAAAAGTTAGGGGTGAAACTTCGATACACCACAACAGATGTAAAATGCCCTTAAAATGCCCTTTTTAGCCTCATGCTTGGGCTTTGCACGCACCGTTTGCTCTATTCGTGCTGGGAGTGTGCGGCGTGACTGCGTATAACAGGGTGCGTGTGTGCTGACGCTTATCTACTCGTTTCTGATTGGTGGTCGTGGTCGCGTCTGATTGGTTTGTGTTGTTGGGTTCTTATTGTTGAATGGTTTAGCTGAATTTACTCTTTTTCTGAGCTTATTAATCCGGTGTCACGTCACTTACTGCATAAATACCCGTACGCCGGGTTTGTGCTCGGTGTCAGTCAGTGGCCTTATTTAGTGTGCTTCTTGAGCTACTGACCAATCCTGTATTAACGTCTGACAGTTTTATTGTGGCGGCGCTGTTTTTTTTTTCAATAAGACTCGACTAACTGTAAACGCCATTATCGACAGGCAAACGCAATGACACCGCAAACGTAAACGCTCATTTCCAGAGTTGGCAAAAGTGCAGGACAGGTCGACAGCAAGCAAACGTATCCAATCGTGCAGATCGTCCACATCGACGCTAGGGGCCGGGCTCAGAACCATCGTTGGAGTTGGTCCTCAGTGCAAAAACCATCACACCCGGGCACGACATTACGCAGATATGAACTCGTTGAGCAGAACCACTGCTTCTACTCACACGAAGGTCTTTTTGCGAGCTTCCATCAGCAAAAAAGCAAAGGTTCAAACTGCTTGGAGATGTGACAGCTTGTTCGTTAAGCTAAAATTCTGACTAACATATGAGCAACGAAAGTTTTTTATTTCTTGCATTCTAGGTCTGATTTCTTTTTTGACGTTTTTTATTGGATCACTCCTGCACATCGCTAACACCTACATACGTGGGCACACACGCTTTGGTAAACATTTTACTGCACATTTTGAAATTTTCAGAGATAAAACAAACCACCACTGACACATCGTTATTCAAATTGACGAACTCAATGTCGACCAGCCACTCAATGAGCACTCGTTCCTGCATTTCGCATTTCAGTATCTCAGCCCAGGTGCGCTTTCGCTGGGATAGAAATGCACTGGACACATCTGAAAATTGTTTTTTTATCGAAGCTGATTTGTGGGTGAATTAGTTTTGTGCAAAACAAGTGGTCACCGCTCGTGGCCTGATGGTAGTGCGTTAGACTCTTGTCTGTGCGTTCGGGGATCGAGCCCGCGCCGAGGGGTGTGTAGGCACTTATGGCAGAGAAAAACTCGATGGGCGCCCTACTTGACGGGTTCTGTACGCTTTTCTGGGTTAGCCCTCGTCAAAAACATCCGCCTAAATCACAGTTAATTTCTTTTTGGTCTCCTAAACTATTTATTGGTCTCGACACGATCTTCTCGCATACATATTTTGTAATCAGCATTCAAGATCAATTGAATGCCAATAATATTGGAGAACAGCGAAAAAGATCGAAAACAGTGAAGCAGTTTGCTTCGTATCGAGGTAATTCAAAATACGTGAAGTGGCCCATATCTTCCTGAGCTACGGTCGCTTGAGTTGGGTCATTTTGAATTGCCGCATCAAGCACGGAACTGGATATGTCCTTTTGACGCGTCTGAGTCGTAGAACCAAAAGAAAAGACACAACAGCCACTGCAGTTACTGTTGTTTGGCGCATCGCAGCGACCGTGTACGCCACATCTTCATTTCGCGTTTATAGCAAAGACTCAGCGCTTCACAGCTGCATTCCCGTTGCGCGTATGCTAGCAGCGTCAGCAGACTGATGCACATCAACAGCTGAATTCGCTTGTGGCATATTTTGCAAAAAAGGGTAAAAAGAGTGGTTGGTTATCTTTGACCACGAGCGGGTCTAAAAAAGTTACTCTTGAGTCCTATCAAACAAATTTCGCTAAATTTTTGCGTGTCCGACAATTGCATGCTGTGAACCTACCAATGTTACTTTCACCATTTTCCACTGTTCAGATTTTCATTTGTAAAAAACCACGTTGATGTGCAGAATAAAAGCTTCAAGCTATGCAAAAGAAACCCCAAAATAACCGGCTTCCCAAACTTTCTCAACATTATTTTTTTATTATCAAACGGCTTTCAGTTATCAAACAAAAATACAGTGTCTGAATGGCAAACGTAATTCAGCAAACAAAAGCATTCAAAATATTCAAATTTTTTACACCATAGTCTGGAAATATGCAAACGAAATCATATCAGATCTCTGAATGGAGATTTTTCTCTGAACTGGAGTACTTTTTTGGTTAATGTGCTAGCGCTGCCCCAGGATCACATGAGAAAACGACAATAAATATTGTAAAAATGCTTCGTAAATCTTAAAATCATTGAAAACATCACTGAAAAACGAAATAAAATTCTTGAATAACATTTGAAATCGAATTGATTTGTGAGCACAAATGAACACTGAGAAAACTCTGAACTCCTTTACCGGAATGATGCTGGTGCGATACATAAAAACAAGCAAAAAATCTTTTCAGTGGGAATTTGATATTTTTCAGTGAGGGTTTAATATCTTCAAGTGACATGGTTCACGCAAAAAAATAACATAAAATGACAAACCCGTGCACTTATCAATTACTCCAACATTCAGTTCAAATTTCAGAAGCCAAAAACGCCCCATACATCTGCGCTGTTTTCAGTAAGAGAAGACTGTTTTTTGTTCAAAAATTTTTATTTACAGGGCTTTTGATTCGCGTGAACACGTGCGCAATCATTTTCTGCGTGTTATGAAGATTAGAATTTGAGTCGTCGATTGGTTGACCAGTTTCTTCAAATTCGGCTATTGTTCGGTGTTACCGACAGCAACGGAGACACCGCTTCTTCTGACTAGCCAACAGTTACAACAATCAACAGCAATCGACAAAGTTCCGTGTTGATTGACACAAATAAACAGAAAAAATCAGAAATTCCTAAAGAACGCCAACTCTCCTTGTCGGGCGCCGCAGGGAACTCGCCAAAGTCCAACTCCTTGTACGCGTCGTAGTTGCCCGTGTCGCCGTCATGGTACAGAGTTGGAACGATTGGCGGCTGAATGAAAACGAAACGGCCGCTTGTTTTAGCCGCAAAAAAGCGTTTTTGTCTTCAGCAACTGAACACAGCAACGACGAACGGTGGCAGGAACTGCACTGGTTTCCCCAGTAACCCCGTTACCAGCGTAGCCATGCCAATAATACCGGAATTCAGAAATTTGCAATTTTTGAAGATGACTTTGTCGTTGTGAGTGCGAAATCTATGTTCATGAACCAGACTTTCGAGAAAAAAAAATGACAGTAGTTTTTACAGGTTTTACCGGAATCAGGCACTGATACACGGCCAGCCAATCAACGCCCGAACCACTTGTGAGCAAGCCACGGGCGCGGCGTCGTCCTGCAAAAGGAGAGAGCACAGCGCTGAGTGGTCCGTTTTTTCACTAAAAAATTGTTAGAATTTTAAAACTATTTTTTTTAAATGTTTTTCTGAACCATACTGCCGCCGAGTCGCGCAGATGGGTCCTTCTGGAGGAACTTTCGCACGATGTCCCTGGAAATAAAACATGCGTTTCTTTCTGAGATTATCACTTCATGTACATTGTATGTTGCCGTTCATGTATGTCACCGTGACAATGACATTTGGTTGACCAATTACATGTAGCATAGTCAGTTCAAAATACAGCCAATCAGCTGAGAGAAGACACACAAACTTGGCAGCAGTGGAACGTTTCCCGGGAAGCGCGGTTTCGCCTCCAATATTCGCTCGTACGTGTCACGGGCGTCGTCGCCACGAAACGGTGGGTAACTGAGAAAAAACGGGTGGATAAATGCCGAATACAACAAAAACGCAAGCACCGTAACCTACACGCGCGAATAGAAAATGGTATAATTGGTGAAACGCAAAAACAATAGAAAATATAATGGGAAAAAAGTCACGCTTTAATAAAGTGTCCCGCGGGGTGTCTGTCCTCTTGCCTCGGAAATTTTTTTTTTGAAAAACAAACATTTTTTCGGTTCTCTGCGCGGGACAGGACACGGACGCGGACACGAGGCGGGACATGTTCTCTTGGGCGTGGTGGGCAGAGTCACACACCCAGCCCTCATCTCAAACACGAGCACGCCGAGGCCCCACCAGTCGACCGATTTATCGGGTCCACGTTGCTCTACAATTTCCGGCGCCAAATACTCGGGCGTGCCGCAGACGGTGAACGTGCTGGAAAGTAAGTGAAAAACATATGCGAATTTTTGGACACCAACCCCAAAAGCAGCGAAACCAGAAACTTACGACTAATATATAAGCCAGAGCAGAACAGAAAAAGACACGGGACCAAATTTAGAACTACATATAATTCAAACTACACATATGTTTCTTTAAACCTGTCACTTCTATCGCAGAGTTTGCGAAATCAGGAAGAATAGTGAATTCGATGGCAATACTACTTAACATCAGCCTACTAAATGGTTTGCACTTGATTATAACCAAATGCCACATATATTCGCTCCTCAAACGTTATTTTCTGCGAAAAAGTGACAGGTTTAAAGCAACACACGCTTCACCAATGCACCCACAAAGACAACCTCGCCACACCACCGACCGTCTGTCGTCGACAATCTTCGCGAAGCCGAAATCGATCAGTTTCATGTGGCCGGTGCGACTGAGCAGCAGATTCTCCGGCTTCATGTCGCGATAGACGACGTTCATGCGATGCAGGTACTCGAGCGCGGAGACGAGCTCGCAGGTGTAGAAGTTGGCGGTGTTGTTGCTGAAGCGATGCATCGCGCGCAGGTACGAGAACAGCTCGCCGCCGGGCACATACTCGAACAGCAGGTACAGGCATTTGCGGTCGTGCCACGTCCACGCGCTGCAACTTTTCTTGGATCTGCCGCACTGTTGGGACTTGGCATGCATGATTTGAGATTGAATCATGACACGCCCCACCCGCGTTTTGTACCAATTCTTGGGCCAAGTGCTCTCGCCAGCTGACATCGGATACCGCATCAAATTGTTTTGCCATGTTATTCGGACATCCACACAGCTCTGCGATATATCAGTTTGAAACGAACGAACGAACAAGCGGTGATTTTCGGCCATGTTTTTACTCAGGGCTAATCCAAAAAAGCGTACAGAACGCCGTCGAGTAGGGCGCCCATCGAGTTTCCTCTGTCATTAAGTGCCGATTATACACCCCTCGACGAGGCTCGATCCCCCGAGCAAGAGTCTAACGCGCTACCACCAGGCCTCCAGGGTGATTTTCCTGTGGAGCGTTGAAAGTTTCACATCAACCAGACCAGTCCCAGTCGTGCATCGAGTGGAAGCGCAAATTTCGTTCACGGCTCGTGCTGCGGTCTGCGGGACAGGCCAGCAGGACACGACAGCATCGCATAAAGCTGATTGAGATGCTTCTCAGACCACTATGGACTATAAGTACATTTCGTTTCTCAGGGCTACATTTAGTAGCTCCTGAAATGTCGCTTTACCCCAAAGAAGCTCGCTCACAGGCTGACGATGAACGGATGGCTGATCTGCTCGAGGATGCGCTTCTCGTTGTGCACATGGTCGACCTGTTTCTTGTGCACCACGTGCCGGATGCTCTCGACCTTGAGCGCGTAGTACTGCTGCGTGCGCCGGTGCACCACCAGAATCACGCGACCGAACGTGCCGGCGCCTATGGGTGAAGGAGTTTTTTTTTTAAGTTTCCAATGTTTTTCTTTTTTGTTTTCTGTTGTTCGATACTGATACCCATGACAGATTTCATTTTACAAGCTCCAAGAAGAATTGGTAACCCTTTGCGTGATGCCACGCTATGCTGCCTCGCGCCTGGGGTTTGAAATTTTGAACAGCTCAGTCGTTTTTAATTCTGTTTTCTTTAAAAAATGTTCACTCTGTTTTCTCAGTATTTGTTTTCAAACATGGGATAATTTGAGAACTCTCGTGATACAGCAATTGTCAGTCATAAATTTTATAATCTCAAAAAATTGCCTAAACGACAGACCATTGTTCAATTTAACAGCGCACTGATCAACTTTTTCGACCGGTCTTTTTGACTTTCAACGGTGAAATTTATAGGCTCAGCGCGCCGACAATTTACCAGCACGTTTTTCACAAAGTCGGTGTGAAGCGGCTTTGAAATCGGTCCGAAAGTGAATGAATGACACAGATGTAATCATAAACGTTCAAAAAACTCGCCAAAAGACTTCTGCCATAAGCAGGTCACGCTGGAAAAATGTCCGAACTTGTGTCCTACGCCAAAATTTTTTTTATTTCAACTCATTTCGACAGAACAAGACACGGCTCGGGACACGTCATCGGACATATGAGTTCGGAGATTTTTTAGGTGATGAATGCATTATCTCTGCACATGTGCCTGTGTGTTTGCGGTTGTTTGTGACTGTGGGTGCAAAGGTGATTCGAGAATACATCCCCGTTCTAAGGACCAGAAGAGTTTCCACCGTGTGCGCCCAACTGCAGCACCAGGTTTGCTGAGCTAGGCACTTTGCTGAAGCGCGGTCTGTTGTTGTGATGGATTTTCTCAGGCTGGATCGTACAGTTGCTTTCTTTTGATTTGCTTCCAAAGAAAATTGTGGATCGGAAAAGCGAAATAAAACGGAAACCGAAACGGAGAATCTTTAATCGAACCGAATAAAACCACAAAAGAAGACGAGTTCCATTCTAAAAAGCGTATATTGCACGAACCAATGGTGCAGACGCGCTCAAACTGCGCGAGTGAGCGCGCGAACTCGCCGGCGCTGGTGTGTGCCCGCCGTCGGCAGCGCACCACGACCGCACTGTCCGAAACGGCAGAATTCTTCTCGTCTTCATCGGTGCCGTCGAACTTTGGCGGCTGTTGCCCGCCGTTGCTTGACGACGCACCGCCGCAGCAGGCGCTCAGTTCGCACGTGCACTGCAACACGCGTACAGGGTGTTTCGTTCAACCTGTCACTGTGTGTGCTTTTTTTCGCAACATACAGAGCTCGCGCAGCTTTAAATTACAGTAAGAACAACGAATGTATCGGGCTTGGTTGAAATCGAAATCGACTCATTTGTGGCCATATATGTTTTTTTATGTATAATGCCATATAAATTTTCTTGCAACTCCCCCGATTCCGTTCGTTGTTCTCCACGCGAGCTCGGTAATCTGCTAAAAAAAGATGACAGGTTTAAAGAAACACACTCTACGTGATATATGATGGCGTTCTTGGATTGACCGATTCTGACTAATAGACTTTACAATAAACATTTTTTTGCTGGAATTGAGTCCGCTGCTAAACGAACAGACAGTACATTACTGAGAAACCCGTCACCACTGAACAGAGGTGGAACCAATTTGACGGGTCTTCAGCTTTGGTAGTTTGGGTATGTTTTTTCAGCGGTTTTTTTCACGCGAAAACTTTCACATGATCTTGAGTCAGCAAGATAACAGAATAATTTAGTTTCATTTGTTCATCCTTGTTGAATGTCCGTGAAAGAACTGAAACAGTCTTCGTGTCAAAATAGGGTTTCTGGTATTTTGATCAAAAAGAACACTGGAACTGCAGTTTGCAGAAATTTTATTAAAAACGTGAAAATGGTTGGTATACATACCGGTGGTTGTGGGGATGTTGGGGGTGGCACGGATTTCGATTCCTTCGCAAACAACCGTCCTTTCAGGCGCATCAGCGTAGCGGCGGCCATGAACTTTGTTCAATTTTGATTCAAGTATGAAGCAAAAGTTCAGTTGTACTGGCCTTATACTTTGTTCACTCGTTTAAATTCGAACTCTGCAAATTGCAACAGTTTGCAAATGGACTGTTTTAGTTGCACACGGCTTTTGTTTAGAAACGTGTGAGTCAATTTTAGGCGGCGAAAATGGCAACATAGCAGAACGCGCACGTTCGTAAATCGAATTTGCAATTTAGCGCGCGCCATACGCAACCGATAAAAGTTTGCCAATTTTGGGAGATACAGAGAGGACAGAAAACAGAGCGAAAGCGAACGACAAGCGATTTGATGCTGGGATCTGGCGTGGAAGCTCGACACGCTTATAGGGATGGGCTAATTGTGTGCTCTGCTTCAGCTTTTCAGCAACCATCTGAGACAAACACAGCTTTTTTGCTGCTTCTGAAAAAAATAAATGATTGCTTGTATTGACGTGCGGCCACTTAAATAAACGTGCAAATTTTGAAGTGCAGAATGCATGTTCAATTTGATGACTTCTAAATGAGCTCCGACGCCAATCCCAGTTTGTACAAAAGATCAATTACACTCGGGGGAGTGAGCTAAGCTATTTTTTTTGAAACTGCATTGAAAGTGGAACAGCTATGCTGAAAATGTAACATGACAACGTGACGGAGCTGGTGCTCTAAAGCGTCGCAATGCTAAACGGTTGTCGCTAAAAGTCTGGGAAACAGGTCATTTGAAAACGCCATTTACTCTGATACAGCTGTTACGGCGAATAATGGAACCAAATTCGTCCGTAGCATGATCGTATTCATAATTCTGCCTAAATTGCGACATTTTCAAAGAGAGAAAGGAAAAGGAAATGAATTGGTCTCTTGCTTTTTTGGCATAAAACCAGAGGCTTTGATCTGCCGGTGATAAAATGGCAACTTATATGCAATACTGCAAATAACATTGCATAAACTGCAATTTGTTATCAAATATAATAATTTTAGCTAATGATGGGTGATTGCTTTTTAATAGGTGGGTCACATTACCGCAATTTTTCTAGCTTGTCGCTGCTCAGCGCGTGTTGAAACTCCACTAACTTCTTGCATGAATTTTCAATGTGAAAAATTGCAGAATTATACAACTTCTGCAATTCATAACTCATTCAGGAAACAATTTGAAAAATATTCTACAATTCCATAAATTCAGAATTCAGACAATCGTTCAACTGACGTGAAAATCAAACACAGAAAAATTTTGACCTCTGTTACACTAAAAAGGATTGTTAAACAAATACAAATTTGTAGTGTTTTTTTGTCGAGCAACTTTTCTCAGCGAATGCAAAACAAATCAGTATGACAAAAGCGAAAAACAAAAGAGAAAAATCCAGAAAAACAATGCATGGAGAGCTACAAAAACAACCATATCATAAATCCTAAATCATAGCATACAATGCAGTTGAATTCTGAATTATAGACAATCAGCTAATTGGTTGGTGATCACGTTCTCATCAGCATTCTTTCTGTATGCAGGCGGAGGCGGAGTCTGTTCTACACGGCAAGCATGCATCACGTGATCACCAACCTAGCAGCAAATTGCATAAAATTTAGAGTTCGACTGTAATCACCCCAAAAAAACTGTGATCATTTATCCTGACTCCTATAGAGAATAACAAAAACCACTTGAAGAAAAAAGAAGCCATCACATGACAAAAAGGCAAACGGAATCAAAGAATACGAGAAACGAGCTATGTACGTATATTCAAACATAAAAAGAGAGAATAAAACGATAATAAAGTAGAGCACGCACCAGCAGACCAGCTGACAAGCAATGATGTGTCGCACAGCCATGTGGAGTGTTACAGGGTGCTCCGAACGTAGGGATACAAAATGCTTGGTTTGTTTATCCCTTCTGTGAAAAGTCTGAGTAGTTTTTACCGCATGCCACTCTGTAACTGGCAACAAACACTTGCACAAGCAACGTTTTATGTATTGTTTCGTGGTTGTTTGAAAGTGCGCCTTATCAAAAATGCATGATGGAACCAAAAAAATACATGATGCAACATAAGCCGGCACTGACTGGCATTGAAAGAAAAAATGCAGCAAAATTCTCGCGCTTCCAGAGGGGTGAGAAATCCCAAGTTTCCGCAAGAAATGTTTTTTTTTGTTTTCCATGTGAGATGTGCAATGATAGTTAATGTCTTGTTCAAAAACAACGCGCTGATTGGCTGTGTCACGCGTTTTAATTTGCGTCACGCGAACTAAACTACATACCGTGCACTGTGGTGTGCCTCCAAATCAGTTGTTTGCATTCAATCCCGGAAAACAGTTTACGGTACCTTATGAGGAAAATAAATAAGTTTCAGAGAGCGCAAGAACTTGCATAGCGAAGCGAACAGAATAATGGCCTGACGGGCAAAAAACGTGCCGCTAAAATTGAGATGACATCAAGGGAGGGACAACCGCAAATTTATTACTTTTTCCCGGAAAGCTAAATGGTCGTCAAGGAACAAAAGAGCTGCACGTACACACTGCAACGTTGAATTTATTTATACCCAAGCTGCTAGTTCTGAAGAAAATATGAGGCGAAAGCGCGCGCAAGCGTTTTGCTTTTTTCCTGACGTCGGTTATCTAAAATTGATATTAATTGATATTAATCTAAAACAATACACTTCATGGTCAAAATTCAATTCAGGGTGGCACAGTTCATCCATCTCCGGTTCCATCCATTGATCTAAATTCAGCCACTTCACGCAAATTTTACACCATCATGTCACATGTCTCATGTGGATTCTCAATCAGCAGGAAAAAGCCGGAAATGAAATGCAGATTTTTTGCAATCAAAAAAAAGTCGGATTTTTCCTGTTGAGATATTGAGTAAACAAACGATGAAGAGACAGAAACGCGTATAAAATTACAATTATTTTACGAGAGAGTACTGTTGTAATGCAAATAGATTGATGGATTTAAATTTCTGGCTCACTGATTGGTTGAATACAAATGGGGCAAACAATCAGCGCCGCAGAAGCGATGTTAGAAATTTCCATCTTCAGGCTTTTTGTTGTCAAAGTCCGAATGCTTATTTTTAGAAAACAGACCTGTCGAGCGAGGCTTTTTTTTATTCTGAGACAGTTTTGTATTTCGCTCCGAGAAGACGCGCAGCAAGCGCATTAGCAAATCGGTTTGCTGATGTTTTTTTTTGGGGGGGGGACACCGGACACGGTAACAAGAATAAGTAATGCGAAATTGCGAATTTATATTACGAGCACACAAGGAAAGAACTGTCGCTTCCTAGAAGTTGCGTGGAGCTGCGCTTTAGGTCACCGAAAAAAACGACGATCTTAAAAGTTTTGATTGTCTTTCTATTTTGGTTTGTACTTTGTGAGGTGACCAAAAATGTCTAAGGATGCAGAAAATTGATATATTTCCATGGGTTGATTGAGAAACCGGCTTGTTACGGTATGTTTCTTTAAAACTGTCATCTTTTTCAGCAGAATTCAGAGCCTATGAAAAAAGAAGGAACGGGATCGGATTGGAACAAAAATAATTCTGCTACAAACAGGGTTTTTTAACTTAGTCAATCGCTATAGATATTCATTCTTCTTTAATTCAAAGTTTCGCGTGCTCTGTATTTTGCGAAAGAATCTGACAGGCTTGAAGAAACAAAGTGTACTTCAGGCCATACTATGAAAAAAATTGTTGGCCTGCAAAAGCTCATATTGATGAGCGTTTGCTAACGTAAAGTAAAACGATTTTGAAAAAAAACAGCCAACTTTGAATAAAGCAAGTCCTGTGCGGCCTTGACGCGTCTCTCACAAGGATGAGAAAATTTTTTCCATGCCGAAACAAACACGAAAACTGCCGAAATCAAGAGACGGGCACGTGTTTTACTTTTTGCGCCTGTTTGATCGCGTGTAATGGGGGAGTGTTTATTCTTCGATGATGTTTTACTGTGTTTAAAAATTTTAAAACTACATCAAACGTGGCCTGCTGGAAAGCTGTGATCAGATCATCGTTGTCAGCGTAACAAGACGAATATTTTTCGAACATGAAGGTCTCTTTATAGTCTCGTGCAGTCTACGTACGCAAATGAATCAGCGCACTTTGAAATTTTGTGGCCATTTAATTGAATAAATTTACATTATTTTGTCCAAATGACAAATGCACAAACTATGTTAGCTTTGTTTAGTGCCTGCTTGCTGATTGGTAGCTTCATATTGGTGTGGCCAGTCAGTACCACCGAACGTTCAAAGTGGCTGGTTGTGGTCGGTAACAAAATGCGCGCTTCGAAATTTCTATATTAGTGAAACCAGTAATGTTCAACCACTTCCATGAGTAATCCTATCAATAAACAAACAACAGAACCGCTGAAATAATGCAAATTACTTCAAAAGTAGACATGCAAATGACATGGGTTCGTTCATTAGTAAGCGTTCGAAAATGGAAGATAGAACGAAAACGAAATTAACAGAGTAACTGTTGTTCATTATAAATTCGCTTTTAAACAGAATGCAAATGTTTCAACCTAATTTACACACAAACCTTTACAAGAGATCTGTACTTATAAAAAAGAAGCAGTTTGAAAAAGAAGTGTTTATGGCATTTTGCAATGATAGTGCAACGAGAACAATTTTTTTCGATTTGGACCTGATTGGGCTAATTATAGACCGCAATAATCAAAACTAACATGATTTCATTGAGCTGTTTTCATGTCAGCTACAGTATTTCAATCATACCATACCTAGTTTCAGCCGATTTGGTTATCATATGATTTGAAAACCATCCAAATGGCTACTGTGACAATGACGACATCGTTCTGGCTTTTGAAAAACTGATTCGTTTCACCATCACGATCTGTGGTTCAATCAGCGAACTAGACTTTTCAAGGTTTTGAATATTATTGGAGCTAATATTCAAAAAACCAAACTCACAAGACCGACACAACAACATTTTTAATGGGGCGGGGGTGTTAGAAGTTTGTGGTTTGTGAGATTTGCATTTTTTTCGTTTCTCTACAATCGGCCCGCACATTTTAAACGAATGCAATTACGCTGGCTTGATGCTTTTATTCAAACTGCGAAGCAAACGTAGTACGACAAAAGCCCAATAAATCGCAAAGTGCCATTGGCAACAAAAACATAAAACTGAAGACTCTGGATATGGTTTTGCCTTTTCTCACTTCCGTGTTGAAAGTCCGCCCTCACTGATGAAATAAAAAATGTTTTTTTTTCAGATTGCTTGTTGATGCGGGAAATTGCTTTTTAGCGCGGGCCTTAATCAAAAAGTATTTTAATTGCAAAGGACAGAGACCGCGTTTCATGAACAAAACACACCAGACAACAAACAACAAAACGTTCTGTACGCTTCTCTGGGTTAGCCCTGGCTAAAAACATCGCCTAAAAATCTCAAAAACTCAACAACAACAACAACAACAACAAGACCCGTTTGCTCGGTGTGTGAGTTGAGTTTTTTAGCTTCATTTTTGTCTTTTTGGGGGTTCAACGACTCAATGCGTTTCCGGAATCCGGGTATCTACAGAAAGAAAATCAGTTTCATGTTTGATGTGCCGAATTCAACGTCATCTGAGTTCACGGACGCATTTCAAGCAGGATCCATGGTCACTGCATCGATTTTGAATTGCCGTGGTGAGCATAAAACTGATTTCTTGTCGATGCGTGCATTGCGTCGCAGAACCAGAAAAAAATATAAATTCAATGCGGTTAAAATTTAAAAAGATCGGTTCCTGACGTGCACACTGCACACACTTTCGTGCGAACACAAAAAACATCACTTCTGTTGTTGTGAGAAAAAGACAAAATAGTCCATATACGAGCTATAGCTGAATGAAGTCTCGTCTTCAAAGATATATGAGTATCACAGTTAAAATTAAAAAAGTAAATGGTGGAAAATTGCCGACATTTCTCAAAAAGCCATCGGAAAAGCGGCGTCATTTATAAATTCATTCTTCGTATGAAAAATAGCGAAAAGCACCGCGCGCGTATACCGACCACCAAAATCGACAGCGCACATGAGGAATATGACGAAGTGGGTGGGTGGGTGGGATGACAGCGGAACTGAACAGAGACGATTTTTTTATTTTCGAATATACATTGTATAAACAAGAATAATCGAAAAAATAAGTGTTCTGTTGCGTGAAATGTCAACAAGAATACAGTGTACATGTACGTGCATTTACTCGTTTGAGAAGCGCATAGCCACGGACGCCAAATATACACTGAACTGAACGTGTATGTGTGTAACAACAAGATCATTCAAAACATTTTTAGCCGAAGCCCACGGACGGGCGTCAAAAAATTCTCGCTGGTCCGTGACAGTTTCGCAAATAAAAAATGCTCTTTCACTCATTTATTTCACTTCACTGTGACATTACGTACCCGCATAACAAGTGTATGCTGCTTCAATATGCTGCTTCAAAAGTCCAGGCTGCACATAAAAACTGGAAGCAAAAAAATTGCTGCTACGACAATACTTCATCATATCTCAAGTTATGTATCTATCTAGCCTAAACGTTACTACCAGCTAAATGCACAACGAAAGAGCGAAAGTGAAACAAGCATCAAAGTGTGTCGACTTTTTTAACGTCCGCTACACACTTTGTTGGTGCCCGTGGTTTTTCGTTCCTGGGTTTAGTGGACAAATGAGACCAAAATGAGTTCACTGAATGGTTTTTTAAAACAACAAAATGCGAGATTGAACAGTTTTGCGAAGATGAGTTTTGTTATGAGCTTATGACACATTTCAAAGACGTCCCTGAAGAGTGAACATTCGGAGAAACGAATGGTGAACATTGTCAATTGAATCTGTTAATCCTTCCAAACAAAACGCGATGACGACGTCCCTTCTAAATCAATTCCTCCCAAGGACTTTGCCCTGAAATAATTAAATTTTTAGTTCCTTTTTACCAAAACTTTTCAATTAAAAAAAGCTAGGACGCCTATTTGGTCTTCTTCGCACTACCTGTTCTCACGCGGATTAACGGGTCATGTAAACTAGAGCGGATTTTAGACAGTGCCAAAAAATTTGAATTTATTTTGCTTTCAACCCGTGAAAATTACGTCAATTTTTGGTTGAGGCTGAAAACGGTCACGAGGATGCATGATTTACGGATAACTGAAAAAGCGGAGATGAGCCTAATATCTTTTATTTTGGTCCCGCATCTCAATGCGCGGATAGATACGGAATGGCCGATTAAACATGGCAGCTTTTTTCAGGGTTCAAGGGACGCGCGAAATTTGAATAAAAGAAAAAAGACGTTCAGAAATCTAATTGTTTGTCAAATTTGACGTGTCTTTTTAAACGAATTGATTCTTCGTGCTCTGTTGTTCATTCTTTTTCACTTGCACACACGATTGGGAATTATGTTTCCATTTCTGAAAAGACGACTCCTAGTCTGCGACTGATCCCGCCTTGATGGAGAATACAAGGGGTGCCTTAATTATTCGGCCATACTATAGGTAAGCAGTCTCATGCACGAAGCGGGAATTCAAAATTGCCAAAAAATCCGAGTCCCCTAAATAAGGCCGGGTCACTTGAGACTATACTGAATTACCACATAAAGATTGAAACTAGTTTCCGTTCACGTTCACAACCGCATTGAGTCGCAGGTCTCAAAGAAAAGATTATACATATAAAAAACTTGAGATACCCAAGGATTTTCTAAGGTTAACGAGAGAACCCTTTGCGAGCATTATTCACAAAGAAATTTTGACACAATCTTCGAGTTCAAATGAACGCACAAGAAACAAAACTTTGTTAACAAAGTGAGCGAACAAATCACTCTGGAAAAACTTTAAAAATTGTTGCGACCTAGTGACTGACAGAGAATTGAGATTTGAGAAAAAGAAAAAGAAAAAATTGAAGATATACATGGTTGTGGAAGCGAAACAACTGCTTTTCCTTTGGTTATAGCCGACGATGGAAACCACTGTTTTCACGCTCATTTACCTGGATTTTATGGCTTTTGAAAAAGTGGTGCCGATGACGCCACATGCAACCAATCTGTGACAACCGCAGCATTTGCGGGCTGTTTTTTTAGTTTTTGCAACCGCTGTGCTGTTATGAAGACAATAACCGTTGACATATCGTTTTGGCAGTGATTTATTTCGCGCTGCGCGCTTTTGTCTTGATTGTGTGTTTGTGAAAATTTGTGAGAAAATCTATTGCGAGAGATGAGCAATAAAATAAAGGTCTGCGAATTGTGGACTGAAAAAGGTCAACACAACGGAAACTTTTTTGCTGAATCACTTCCGTTTTGTTGGAAAGTTGCTGACGCTTTCAATTGCGAAACTGAATTAAACCAGGCTTTCAGCACAATAAATGTCGTGTCAGAAACATTCGTTGTTCAAATGTAAAAAGTGAAAACACGAAGAAAAACTAACTGGTAGGAAAAACGAGACATGAATAGTAAGTATTCTTGGAACAAAAACGACACAAATTGATGAACTGGGTCAGAGTAGGAAGCAAGATATATGAACAAGTCGTATATCATACCAGAATGTGCAGAAGTTTTTAATTAAAAACGGCAATAGTCTGAAGCATGTTTTCTTGTGAAAGAATGAATGAGTGGATGGGTTACACATCAAAATAATCTGAAACCTTCAGTAAAGAATGCCATGACTAATTTCATTTTCCCCAAAAAACTCTGACGTTGTTGTTGATGGGCAACCCCGCGCTCGCGCAATGGGCAACGCATAGTTGTTCTAGAGCCGAGGGGTGGGGGGGGGGCGATATAGATACATAGCTGGAGCAAATTTTTTAGACAGATAGAGAGCTGGAAAATTGGGGGGGGCGGGGGGCCATGTGACTTTGGGGGACCGGTCAAAATTTTGAAATTAAATAGATAGACAGCTAAAACGCTAAAAAGCTATAAAAACAACAAAATAATACTTAGAATATGTTAAAAATCAAGTATAAACGCGTATTTTACTTAAAATTAGCAAAATTTTAACGAATTTCGAGCAAAAATAGTCAATTTTGTTCATAAAAATTGATTCATTTTATATCTTCGAAAGCAAAACTTTTCAGATAGATAGAAAAATTTTTAGATAGATAATAGCTGAGCCGAAAAAGCTCTCTGATAGAGATAGATTAATTTTTTTTGGGGAATAGAACAACTATGGGGCAAAATCGACAAATCGGCAACAATCAAGAGTTGACAAGCAGGTTTCCTCTAATTTGAAGGGTAAAACCGAAGTAATTTACTGCTTTTTAGTCCATTAACCAGCTCATGAAACCAATTGCAGACGCTTCTGTCGGTATCTGGACTTTGCTCGTCGATCTTTGACCTGAAAGTAGAAATTGTCCGTACGGCTTCATATTTAAAAGTACATGTACGGTGGTGGTGGTCCACTCCACTATAACACAGGAGGGGCGGAGTCTGGGGTGACAGTGCACGTGCACGCGAGCAGAACGCACAAGAAAGGCAGAAACGAAGAAAAACACAACAAAAAGGCAGAGTGCAAACATTGGTTGGCTTTGAGGACACAGAATTTGTAAACGAGGATCCGCTTGCGGAGGTGGGATCAGGAATTGCTTCTTTTCTCTTCTGTTTTATTCTTCTAAGAACAGAAAGTCTGACAGATTGGCTTTCAGTGTTCACTGATGGAACCAAACAATCTAATCAAAACTCTGACCGCCGCAGTAAAACCGAACAATGTTCCCAGGATAGAATGCAAACGAGACGAACTCACGTTCACTTTTTTTGAATTTTTTCATTCGCGTTCATTTGTTTGTCATTGCTTCAAATTGTTTTTTGAATTGGATTTTACTTTTCTGAAATCGGTGGAAGCACCGAAGCAGGGCCCAAAAAATTAAAATCATTCTGACAACTTTTGAATTGTTCTAAAGTTCTAAACACAGCACATAAGTTATTGAATGCAGTTTCCGAACAGAACGTTGTTTCTCTGCTGAGGAAAGAGGCCAAATGCAAATGCACAAGCACTATGTAGCAAGCAATCGTTTCGATTTCACAAGCCAAATTTATTTCTTCAATCAATAACCAATATACATGGCGGCACAGTTGAATTTAAATAAAACAAACACAGTTTTAAACAACAATAAACAACCCAATCATTACATTCAACAAGAACAATCACTGCACTTCGATGGCGGTTTTCACGGACATTTAGATTGCTAGATTCCGTCCAAAAACTTGCGAATCTCCTAAAATAGGTCTGACGATTTGACTGATTTTCCGATTTAGAGCCAATAACCACGCAGCCGTCGGATTATGACCCATTATGATCAATTTCTAAATGACTATGCAACTGAGGCAAACCTGCATTAGGTGACAAGTTGAAATTCGTTTTCGAAGTGTAATATGTCCAAAAAGAAAACAATGTGTATTTTTAAAAACTTCGATTCAATTTTCATCCATTCAATTTTCCGTTGCACATTTTCCGACATCTCCTGTGTTGCCACAGATATTTTGTTCATTTGTGCCTCAGCTTTTCGCTCGTTCAAAATGCGCTTAGCTTTTGGTGGCCACCAGATTTGCTCCTTCAGCATCAGGTCTTCCAGCTCGCGTTTATCGCAAAGATTCGACCTAGGAAAGAAAGCTAAATGACTCGAGTTTCTGAGAAATGACAAAACAAAAATTACTGCTTTCTGTGCAGGCTGACGCGCGTGCGTTCTGTACAGGCATTGCTGTGGAAGCGGAGTTTACCTGCACAGAATGCATGCATCACCAACCAATCAGCTAGCTGTATTATATTATATAGATGGACTGTACTTTTGAAAGAACGAGCAACAGATGCACTCTTCGAATAAATCACCAACATTTCATGCACGCAGTACTCGCGCGTGCCATGTGAAAAAAAACTCGCGTTGTGTTGAGATACCAGCAGAGCGTGGCACCGAGCGCAAGGACACAGGTGTACCTGAAAAAAGACAATGTACATCGTTCACTGGCTCATATCAATTTAAAAAAGCGCGCGTTCCGCTCTTTAGGTGAGACCAGAAAACCAAAAAACTGGCAATGTCGACCGATATAACCAGAAACAAAGGAATGGTGAACAAAAACAAAGAATCTGGCAGGTTATGTATAACGATGGGCTAGGGTGAAGTGGGGCTCAAAGCACTAATGCCCCCCCATGTCAAAGGCGAGGGGCCTCTTGAGAGAGTCAGGGCCTTCGCGAGGGTTCTCGCGACAACGGCGGCATACGGAACTCTAATCTATCCATCATTCATCTGACCTTAATAACCATCGTATTTGACTGACAGGGAGTGTAGCTGTCAGCCCCATATAAAATGAATGCCTGTTACATGATGGTGCTAACTCCAAGCGAACGAATTGCCATGACCGACAGACCTTGGTGTGCGCTCAGCAATGCAGTTGTGCACACTGGAAACAGGGAAAGAAATTTGGTGAAACAACACGTTTATTGAGTGACTAGCTGATTGGCTGCGCTTTAATTCGGCGCACGGATTGGTTGCATTGCTGCATAGTGTGAGGTCCGTTACACGACCAACTTCTTTCAAACCCAGAAACTCTCATAAGTTACAGTACTGTTAGTAATTTTTCCATGCATGCAACAGTTAAGCTATTTTATTGTCATTGTTCAACACTTTTATTACCATTGGTCACCATTTACAACCATGCAATTACTCACTGTGCCAACAGTTTTTCGTCATACTTTACCTGCAACCTGCTACTGCTCTCACGATAAAAGAGAAAACCAACATCGTTTGGAACGCGTCTCGTGGGCAGAAGTAAGAACGAAACGCCGTAACGCGTCGAAATTAGAACGAAATACGTGGTGACACCAGCGCTCAGAAACGCTGCATTGACGTGCCGCTTTTCAATCTGGAATAAGAAGATGAAGATAAAAAAAGGGGGTAAAAGAAAGGAGTCGATGTGGACCTGGAATCTGGATCAATAAGCTTGAACAATTCTCGTATCTAAATTGAACTGCATTGGTTCATTTCAATTTGATATTTTTCACACCCAAATCAGACGACCTGCTCAGCCAAAGCAAGCTTTTTACTCAAGTGGTTCAAGAGGGACACATCACTGATGAGGCCACCCTCTTCTGCATATGATTGTTGGCCAGGCCTACAATGCAGAGAACCATCCTACAACTTGGGTTGATTTCCAAACCTCTCGTTCAATTGTTTGTTCTTCTGAAAACTCACTCTTCACCACCGTTGCACGATCATACGTCTCGGACGCTCTATCGAACTGCGGCGTAATTGCCAGCGCTGTTTTGATGGTCGCCTGCGCTTGTTTGGGTAATTGTGCGTTCAAGGTGGACAGACGACCGAGGAACGAACGGATGCGTTGGTGCACGCACGCAGGATGGCGGACCAGTTGCGCGCGTGTTCGACTGCTAAAAACGGGAGATGGAAATGGTTTTTGGCGTCGATTTTGTTTTTTTTGCTACTGACTAGTTCTGTCTGACGATTTGCCTATATGTGAGCTTTCTCTGTGCAAGGTGAATAATAATGTTGCGCAGAGAGACAAACACACTGGTAACATTCACGGTGCGCAATGTCGTTATTTAGGGCTGCGCACATTAGTACCCCACAGCGTCGCGCGGGTATGATCGGGATACAGGAAAAGACAATGTCAAGACTGGGGTTGCCGCGAGTGCCGTCTCATTTGTTTCGTCTCGCGACCACCCTAGTCAACACACAACCGATCGAAACCTACCCCGTCAGTTTTCACTCTCCTCGTTTTATTGTAACTTGCAATCGCTTTCTTCTAAATTAAAGGCAATCAGCTGATTGGTTGGTGGATCACACGTGATGCATGCTTTTTGTACATGCAAGCAATGCTGTGAGGTGGAGTCGGTCCCGAACAGAACGCATGCATCACGTGATCACCAACCAATCAATCAGCTGATTGCTGATTGCGTATAAGAGTTCGACCTGACGTGGAACTCACCATAACACTGCTGAACTGCAAGTCATGTTACGCTTGTTGCCGAAAATCGTATGTCACAAAACCAAGACTGAGGCAACCGCGGAGAAGAGCCATGATGGCCAGTGCCGCCAGGCGCCAGTCACTGGAATGGAACCACAAATTTTCGCGTTTTACAATTTTCCATTAAGGCTCTATGTACTATTTTACAAACGAACCGGCCACGGGCCGTGCCCGCATTCGCAAAAAGCTGGTGCAGTTCTTCAGACCGCAGCATAAATCAGTCAGTCAATGATATCAAATCATGCCATTTTTATTCACTTTGAACGACTTGCTTGTTTTGTGCCACGTTTGGTTTGCCGCCGCCCAATTTTTTTGTCGCGTCGGGTGCTGGTCACTCGGGTCGTCGTCGAACAGAGAAACGAACCAACCACCACCACCACCGACATTCGAGATTCATTCGACATTCGAGTGATCGAGTCATTCGACATTTGCGTGAAAACGAACCAGCGTCGTCGTCGTGTTTTCCAGAAACCAGACAGCCGTAGAAATTTTGGAACTTATGTTTGGCTTGGTTAACGTTTACATAGAACTTTTTGACGTTCTGTTTGTTTTTTGTTGTGTTGGTTGCAATGAAAACACCCGAATTCGGATTTCTGATACACTGCCAGACAATTACAAACTACAGACAAAACTAGAGCGTGAAATATCAAGAAAATAATTAGAGCTATTTTTAAATAAAAATACCAACCGAAATTGTCACAAAAAATTCTGCCAAAAACAAAGTCCACGCAAAACTCTGGGCAAAAAAGCATATTGACACTTTCTGTGGAAAGTGTCTTAAACGCATTTTCACATGAATGTGTGGTTGGCCTGTCGTACTAAATCAAACCACTGATGTTGGCCGACGTTGCCTAAACTGACCTAAACCAAAACCTAATCCTAAAGCCTAATTTTAAGCTAAACATAATCCTGACCTAATCCTAACCTAAGCCAAGCCTTTTCAAGAAGGAAAATGTCAGAACAATTGCATTTTGAACAAGTTCTTATTGGGACCGGAGCGTGTGCACGCGCGCTAGTGGATCATGAGCATGAGCATGCCGATGCCCGTGCGCGTGCGCTTTAGTAATGAAGCTTTAGGGAATGGGTTCCATTTTGATGGCCAAAATTCACGTAAAACTACAAAGCTAAACCGGAGCTGGAGCTGATCCCTGATCCCAATGTTTCACCCCTTCAACAAAGCTGTCAATCAAGGCACTTTCACTTTGTTAAAAAGGCTTCACTTAGGATTAGGATTAGGTTTAGGATTAGGAACCTATAACGACTTCATTAGGATTAGGATTGGGCTTAGGATTAGGAACCTACAACGACTTCATTGAAACCGAACTAAACAACAAAACAGACTGTAAACTTGGCTTTGGTTTAGTAATGTAGGCAAAGCCAAAATTCATACAAATTAATTTTAAAAAATTCCGATTGTAAAAAAAGATTTTTTTAAAGTTTAAAAAAATCGAACTCTCCGCCGCAGGCAAGGTTGATTTAGAATCTGGGAACAGTCCAGCAAAGAAGGTTTCATTCTTCTGTCAGTTAGCGAATTGAAATTCACAAAGAAACTGCCAAAAATAAAAGGAAAGGAACACAAAAAACGGAGCGACCGACGCGACGGCGGTGCGGTAGCGTATGAGGTGGTGGTGTGGTGAATGGTGACTGACAACGCTGACAGTGCTGGCGCACATCGTTTCTAAATCACAAACAAACCAAATGACATGCTCGACTTTTTGCTCGGATCTCGGCGCCGATTTATAGCGGCCGTCATCGTCGTCATTGGGTGAGTTTTTGGTTGAGTTTGAATTGAAGTAAGAACGCATGTTTTTGCTCAAACAGTTCCATAGTTGAGGGGGGGTGATAAAGCCCTCGGTTCTCCATTTGACTTTGAGAGAAATGTAACTGCAGAGCAGAGTGTTTTTGGTTGGAACTTGAACCATGAAGATTTTTCGGCTTAGCTATTATCTATCTAGAAACTTTCTCAGCCAGCTATTTATCTGAAAATTTCGAAGACATGAAATAAGTCAATATTTGACCAAAATTGATCATTTTTGCTCGAATTTTTGGTAAATTTCGTGAATTTTGCGTTCAGGCGTTTATGCCATAGTTGTTCTAGGGGGCGCAACTCCATGGTTGTGTGTTCTAGCCAACGAGTGTGCATGCATCATTAAGCTGGTTTCACGATCGCAAAACTGTGTGTTCGTGGTGCCTAGCCAAATAAAAATTGTGTGTTTTCGTTTGAATAAAAAACTTGAAATAAATTGGAAGGAAAATAATATTTCAAGAAAACAAAATAAATTGCAGCATCACGGCTGCGATAATTCTCCTTGAGTCGTACTACGCCGACAGCGATTCGTTCAGCGACCCGGAAATGGTCAGACAATCTGCGAGGAAGGTTGAGAAACCAAGGAAATCGCCGATCGAAACGACCGAAGCCGGCGCCGACAACAACAAGGCCTCCACATCACGCAACCGACAAACCTCAAACTCCGACAATAATAATAAGGATTCGAATGAATTTGGCGGCGACCACAGCCGAGCGAACCAGTGCCTCGCGAACGAAACGTTCACGGTGGTCGAGTCGTGCATCAGGTGCAACGTGTTCGAGCGCGACTGGCAGACGTTCTGCCACGCGACCGGCTACTACGACCGTCTGCGGTGCGCGCGCACTCGCCGCGTGGTGTACCGCGCCTGTCTGCGGGCGCCCGCACGTCAGCCGCGCACCGAGTTCGACGTGTTCCTCGTGCTGACGGCGGTCTTGACGGCGGCCACGTCGGTTCTGGTCCGGTGGCGACAGACGATCCTCGATCGACGGGCGTACGCGCGCGTCCAGCAGCAACTCGTCGGGCCGTGATTCGTGTTGGCATTTTTGTGGTTTTTCGGGTTCCTTTTGTTGATTCAAGCCAAGCATGTCTTGTGCTGAAAGGCTGCTAGGTGATTTGACTGTAGTTTTTTTGAATGACGCCCCAATGGAAAGCACCCGATATTTTGCAGCACGTGCGCTTGTTTGTGTGCGCCAGTTCAAAGTTCAACAGTGCGCCAGTTTGAGCGCGTGAAATTCAAATCGTGCTCGCTCAATGAGCACGTCGATTGGCGAATACAAAACGCAACCAATCAGCTGGCGGCATTCAAACGTGTGTTTGACTGTGTCGGATGAGTTGTTGAACTTGTGCTTCTTTGTTTGTCATTGTTATTTGATGTTTTTTTTGTTTTGTTTCTGGCTTCAATGATGGTGCCTGTCTGTTTGATCGTGTATTGATCTTCTTACAACAGTGATGTCATTTTTGTTTGACAGATCGCCGTAAACGGTCTATACAAAGTTCTCCAAGATTATTTTTTATATGTGGTCAGTTTTTGGAGGTCTCAAAATGCCTGCATAATTTGTTGCTTCATACGTGGTCGTGGTGTTTCCGTTTCGGTGGTTGAAAATGTAAAAAAATGAAAGCAAATATAAAAGATGTATACAACATTGTTTGTGGTATTTTTCGATTGTGCGCGATTTGCAAAAAAAGTGCAACTACAGGTGCATTTGTCACCCGCATATCTTGATCTGCTTGTCACGTGTTTGCATTCAAGTTTGTTCTGCTTGTGAAATGTTCGTTTCAGGAAAAGCGCATTTGTTCGGTGAAAATGACTCGAATTTTGGAGTTTTCAGTGAAATAAACTCACTCGTGAAAGTCGCAAACTTCAACCAAAAAAGACGCTAAATCCAACTCAACCGCAGTCAACCAGACGACTAACGCAAAAATGGACGCATTTCCGGACGGCTATCTGCCGGGAGCGCTTAGTCTGCTGGAACAATTGGACAAAAAACTGTTGGTCGTGTTGAGAGACGGCAAAACATTGATCGGCCACCTGCGGACGCTGGATCAGTTCGCGAATTTCGTGCTGCAAGACACCGTCGAACGGATACACGTCGACAAGCAGTACGCCGACATTCCGCGGTGAGTCGCTGGCTTTACTGTGTCACAATTACTTGGCTTGTATTTTTTCTGTTCGCCCCACTTGTGAGGCGTTTTCTGTACGCGTTACTGGGTTGGGCAATAAATCCGTGCTTGCTCGGTTCGGTTGATCTGATCCCTTCAACAGTCTTAATTAATTACAGTATACATACTCAATTTTCAATTAGCTTAACTGATTGGTTAGCGCATGAATGACTGATTCTCTACAGACCTGACTCCGCCTCCTCAGCAATACTTGCACAGACAGCATGCATCACGCGATCGCCAACCAATCAGCTACTTACATATGATACGCAGTCGGAACTCTAAATTACAGGTGATGGTTGGTTGGTTCGTTGGTTACCACGTGATGCGTGCATTCTGTACAGACCTGACTCCGCCTCCACAGCAGTGTGTGCGCATCACGATTAGCCAACCAATCAGCAAATTGCACATATGATATTGAGATTGCCGCAGACTTGTACAGGGGCATCTACGTGGTCCGGGGCGACAACGTGGTGCTCGCGGGCGAGATCGACGAACAGAAGGAGCAGCACTTGACGGACGCCAAGAAACTGCACAAGATACCGGTGGAGCAAATACTGGCGCTGCAGCGTGAGCAGCTGGACGCGCAAAAGACGCTCAGTGCACTGCAGAGGAAGGCGCTTGTGCAGCACGGCATGGACGGCGCAGGCAGGGCGGACGCACTCGCCGAGGACACGTACTGAGTGATGACTGGTGGTGTGGCGCTCAAGTTGTGCAATCGTTTTTTGTGGTCGAAAAACAGTGCACTCGATAGATAAGCGGCATTCATGAAGCAGTATTTAGTGACGCGTAGCCGTAGTTACTTAGTCACTAAATACTGCTCCCATGAATGCCTCCAACGGTCTGTACAGCTGCAGACCAACGCGCACATGCCCCCTAAAACGGGCGCTGCTGTGTTATCGTATCGTGTGTTTGTCTGAGATTGCAAGAGTGTGCACCGTCTGCAGACTAGGACTTTACTCTGGTCAGTCATGCATGCAGACTTCAGTGTAGCTGGCTGAGTGCTTGAAATTTCACGCTTGAGTCAGCCAATTAGCAACGTGTGTTTGTGCATTTTTTTGCTGTGTTCTCATCATCAAATTGTCACACAAACACAACAAACACACTGGCATTCAGACGTTTGAATGCACCCTAGCGTATCGCATGCAACTGTGATTGTGTCGTGTCGAGCCTGTGTGTTTGTTGGCTCAGATAAGAGACAGCTCTAATGTGAGTAAACTGCATTCATTGGAAAGATTTGGCAGTTTGAGGCTGAAAAACTTGGCTGATTTTTCAAATAAAAACTGGTTTGTTTTGTGTTGATTCTCGCTTATTTTTTCAAGCTGTAACAATTTGAAATTCTGTCAATTTTTGTGCGGCCATCAGCCCGAAAAACCCGAGTTTGTTTTTCGTTCTTTTTTCAACTTTGTTGTTTCGCAAATATTTTGTTTTGTTTTTTCATCGTGTTTCTTTTCTGCAGAATAATTTATACACAAGCAGAAATGGAAATGTAAAAAACAAGTTCACAAAAAAAGAAAAATAATATTTACAAAGAAACCGAATGTCGGATTTATGATACCCATAGCAGGTCACAAGATTTCAAGACGTTCATGAACTGTTTTTCGAACAGGTACTAATTTTAAAAGCTAACTTTGGAGAATACACAAAAATGCAAAGTATATCACAGCAAAAAAAAACAGACATAAATGCACATCACAAAGTTGCACGTCAAATTTTGAAGCTAAATACAGGCTGTTTGTGAAAACCTCTCAAGCAAGCAGTGCGTGTTCCATGTCTGTGGATGTGTTTGTCATTCTTGCTGTCACTGTGAGAGACTCCAACAAACAAACTGCACCATTTATTTTTTGCCAAAAGCCCTGAACACTGATTCTGAGTACTGGCAATGTTTGTAATCAACAGGTTGCATCATGTTGAACGTGGTCGTCAGTTGGTTCAGAAAGCCTTCCCTTCGGAGGTACCTGAAAAGAACGTATTTGCTGAAGAGACGCAAACTTTGCAAGCTGAATCGTTCAATGGTGTGCTATTGGCTGCACACTTGCATGCACGTTGTGCGTTACCTGCACTAAATTAACCTCGCATACCCTTGTACAAATATCGCTTATGTTTTTTCATAGTTCTGCGACAGTTTTATGCTTGGCGCGACACTTGAAAACTGACGAGATGACCAGAGTGAGTCACTTTGAAAATTGAGAATTGCATGTGAAACAAAATTTCCGTTTCGACGTCAGCAAGCAAACACACTGGAGTCGCAGAACTACAAGAAAAGACGATACCCACCTGATATCAATTTCGCAAACGCAGCAAACAATAAACAAACCGAAGTCATACGTTAGTTTTTGCTTTGTGGGCTGCAGACTGACTAACTGAAAATCATTTGCAAAAAAAACGAAAAGAAAACCCAACGCACGCGAGCACGTCCGCCCTGTACTTGGCGCGGAACTCGTCCGGGTCTCTGACGAGCACGGTCACCGGGTATTTCACCCAGTTGCTCACGATCGCATACGCGTACTCCGTCTCACCGGCGGCGTTCTCTCGCTGCGGGCCGAGTTTGTAGATCCACCCTGCAATATGCACAACACGTGCCTTCCGTTTTTCACCACACCACGGACACGCGCGAGCGGTGTGTTGGTGGTGTACCGCGGTGCACACCCCGCAAACTCGAGTGCGGCCACGCGCGACCACGAAAATCACGGCTGCGGGCGGGCGGTAGAAAGGAAACACGTGCGAGCAATGCAATCGTGACACTGGCACACGAAGCAACGACCGGTGATGTCCTCCACTCTGACCCATCGGCTTTGGCGTTCACCAAACACAAACGCAAACAACACCAAAGCGACCGTACACGGTTCGGCCTTCGGGCGTTCGCTGCTGTGCACGGCGAGATGGCCGTTCTGCTTGCCGCCTCTGAACGCGTAGCCGACCGAGTACTGCACCGGGCCAAACTCGTTGCCCTCACGGAAGACGCGCAGGGCGGTGAACGTCGACTGGTCGCTCGTTTCCGTGAGACCGCCGTCTGGCAGAACGTTTCAGTCAAGTTTGCATGTGTTCGGCCGTTTATTGGTTTTTTGAGAGAAGCAGGACACTTCGAGAACTGAGTGCACTGTACCGCAATACGAAGACTCATGAAAGTAAACGTTTTTTTATGAAACTGTTGGACCAACGCAATTCACTGATTTCTCACAGCCTGATTAGATGGTGGAATCCACTCAAGTGGTGTGAACTGGTAAGTGCGTGGTCGACTCAAAATACAGCTTTGGCAGTGTTCGATTCGAAAACTACCACATTGACAGTTATAACAATTATTCCATCTATCGTAAGCTGTTTTTCCGACGCAATCTTCTGTTCCAAACTTTCTTGTCACGTTTTCTTTCCAAATCTTCTGTTCTGTGTTGCAATTATATTTGAACCTGTTATTCTATTCACTGCAACACTACAACTCTAAAAGCAAAACATCACCAATTCCAATAAAAAACTCTTGAAGCGAGGAACCGAAGCACTGAGAAAATGAAACGCTACCAACTTTGTGCACCGTCGAAGAAACAAGCCCGCAACTCACAGTGGTACACCACGCATCGTTCGGTGTTCGCGCGCGGACTGTGGATGCCCTCGAACCAGCGGCCCATCATTTTCGGCAGCTCGACGTGCGGCGTCTCCGGCAGCAGGCTGCTCGTCAAATTGTCGGCCACTTTCTGAATGGCGTCAACTGGCAGCGCGTCCGCCAGTGTACGACCGTTCGCCACTTTGGTCGCAATGTTCGCTGGAAAAACCAAGCGAAAAAGAATTCAAATTCCAACTTGTGATCTGTTCTCGATCTTCTCAGGTGCACTCTGTTATAACGTACAGTCGAGTTAAATTATAGACAATCAGCTGATTGGTTTGGTTTTGGCGATCACGGGGTGCGTGGTGCGTGCTTTCTAAGGCATTGATGTGGTGGCGAAGTCTGTCCTGCACAGAAAGCATGCATCACGTGATCACCCACCAACCAATCAGTTTACTGCCTATAATTTAGAGTTCGACCGTGGTAATGTTGCACAATCACAAACAAGAACACGCGCACACAAACGACATAACAGCTGAACAACAGAACGAGTGCGTGGTGGTGTCAGACTCGGCACTTTGTATATGCACAAACAAATTTGTGTTTCAATCAAATAAACAAAAAGTCCAGCATCAAAACTCACAAATCAGTTTCAGCGCGTCTACGGAGCCATCCGGATGGCGCGGAATCGGACCCGGCAGCACTTTCAGACCGGGCAGCCGCGGTACGCCGAGTGCGGCTCCTAATTGAAAATTGGAAATAAGACGTAAAATCAGGAATAACTGTTAAATAAATAATCAAAATATTATATAAAATAAAATGTAATACCGTATTACCTCTATTAAACCCCCCCCCCCAAAATTAAACCCCCCCCCAAAAATAAACCCCCACCCCCAGAAGTCGCTGAAGAAATAAACCCCCATGGGGGTTTATTAGAGGTAATACGGTACTGTTCTTTTTTAAACTTTTGTCTTTGAAAGACATCCAATGTTGTCTTGCTGGTTTGAATGAACGACCTCGTTTTGGGTATAAAACATGGAGTGCCCAGCGCAGCCAAGCCAAACCAAACGACAACAAAACGACACAACTTTCGCTGCTCTTTTTCTATGATTTGCTGTTTTGAGTTGCAGCTCATTATTTTCGGCTCAGCAAAAAAAATAATGAATAAAGAATCACACTGAAAACTACGATGTCGATATATCAGACATTCAATTATCTCATTACTTGACGGCAAATTTCTTCAAACAAAACTCCCCGCGCACCTCCACCGCCGATCGGCGCTCTCAGCGGGAGACCGCCGCCGTGGCCGAAACCCGGTGCGGGCGGCGAAAACTGGCCCGGGAACGGCGGTGCACCGGCGCCTGTGCCCGCGCCCGCGAACGGCAGGCCAGGCGGGAAGCCACCGGTGGACGAATGACCGCCGCCCGGGAACAGACCGAAACCGCCTGCGAAATTTGGTGCTTTTAAATCAAAATTTGTTGATCGACAAAAAATTGATCGAACGTATTCATCGCTGAGTTCCGTTTGCACAGAATGCATGCCTTAATACGTGATCGATCGCCAACCAATCAGCCAGTTGGATATGCTTTAGAGTCAGATTGTAAGTAACCCCCTCAAGTTTACGACACACTAACAAAAACCGACCTGCCCCGGGCGGCTGCGGTGGTCCCGGGAGCACCTCGCCGAAGCCGGTGCCCAGCGCGCCGGGCGCCAGTTGCGGGTTGCTGCCGAACGTGCCCGGGGCTGGCGGCGAAAATGCAGCTCCTGGGAACGGCGGGGCGCCCTGTGACCATGAGAAACTGAGTGATTGTGATTAACGGACTGTTTGATTGATTGGGCTCGCGCGGGGTTTTGTGGCCTGTGCACTTTCGCCCTTTGATCGGTTTTATTTCACATTCAATACATGAAAGTTCGCTGTTTGCGGTTTTGCCAGGTAAACGCATAAACCCGGTTGGGTAAAACATCAGCGAAACAGTCATAAAATAGTCATCTTTTGTTGCATACCGGTGGATTGTTGATTCCACCAGCGAGATTTTTCAAGAACGCCCCAAACGCTCCCTGTCCTGTGGCTGGTTGCTGCTGCAACAACTGGCCGATGCCATTCGCTGAAAAATTGGTTTTTTATTTTCTTCTCTTTATGTTTCCATAATCCACACAAAATTTTTCATCACTTGCATTAATTGGAGGAAGCTCGAATCAGACAACCAGAATAGAGACTTTAGTGATTGAAAAAAACACAAACAATCTAATCAGCTGCTTTCCAAAACACCGCTTCCCAAAAGACCAGTTGATTTGAATGAAACTTGAAAACAAAGTTTTACAGGGCCCTGAAAAGAACCGAAACACTCACGAGCAACTGTCTGCACAATCTCCGACAGCCCGCTCAGCAATTTCTTGCCATCGATCGAGCCGGGTGGCAGGCCGATCAACAAACCCGGGTCATTCAGCATCTCCTGGAAATGGCGGTCGGGTTAATCGGACATGGTCAAAAATTAGAAACTGCCACACAGACGCACTGACAGCCTCAAACACAGATACACGCAGTGAAATCAATCAGCCAATCAACGCGCAGGAAAGTCTGATGCTTCTTCTCGAATGAAAAGAATGAAAATCCATTTTTGAAAAATCAGAACGCAAGTGTGGAACCGGCTTTACAGTCCAAAAAAGGGAGCCGTGTCAAGCAAATGAACAAAAAAGAAGACCATTGTCCCAATCAGTATGGGAAAACACAACCGGGTGAGCAACAACACCGAACTCAACAGCACACTCGAAGCAGCCCAAACGTTTGTGCGGCTCACTTTCAACGTCGGCAACGGCTTGTCCGGCTTGCCCAGCTCCTCCAACTCGTCGTACTCGTCGCTGTCGTAGTACTCCTCCGGGATGGGCGGATACTTGCGGCGTGGACTCTCGGTGCCCGTCAGCAGCTCCGCCAGTTTGTCCGCATGCGTCACGGTGCTCTCGAACGCCGTCGGTGGCCGGCCGAGTCGGAAGTCGCCCGCTTCCTGCGGCGTTTTGTTGGAAATGTTGAAAGTTTGGCGATTTCGTGGACCCACGCCCACCCCACCTGTGCCAGAAACCAAAAGGTACCAAACTCTGGTGGTGTGATCGTAGGGGTGAACGATAACGAACCCAACACCGGTGAATCCAGCTTTCTTGAAAAAGTATCTTTGTTTACAGAAACCTCTTCTCCAAATCTGGATCGTTGTACAGCTGCTGACAAAAAAAAACAGAGACACGGAAATTTCGACAAAAAATCTTTCTCCGCGTATTTGATCCGTCAAATTCAGATATCACACCTGCACGAAACTGGACGACCGCGCCGGCGGGCTGAATCTCGTCTGCTGACTGTTGATGACGGCCAACTTTGGAAATTCGCCCGGAAACGCGGGCATGATTCGATTTAGATCCTTCGTGTCGTCGTCTTCGACGCCGATGAACTTTTTCAGCAGCTTTCGTCGTCGCGTTCGAATCATTCGCTCGAGCGCCTTCTCACGGCGCACTTCTGGCGGGTCGTCGATCAAGCCTGAATTGAAGCATCCATCATGCCAGAGCCAGAGTATGAATGACTATCGCTTTTTTCAGTTGATAAGAATTTGTAAAGCAAGTACTGCAAAAAGCACAACGGCAGCAAGCAGGAATTGCAGGAGTAAAATCGTTGCGAAAAGCGAAGACATATTTCATTCGTTCTATTCATGTTCCACCACCAAAAACCTTCACAACCAACAGCGACAAACCAAGATCCAATAAAAAATGTGCCGACAACACAAAAAGCTTTTCCTTAAAAACCGCCGTCATTTTTCTTACCTGGAATGCCAAGCTGCTGCAGCCCAAGCACTCTGGACACTTCGTACGGAATTTTCGGCCATTTAAATCTCGGAAACAGCGTCGACGTCTCGGTTGATGACTCGGTGCTGTTCTCGGTTGAGTTTTTGCCGTCGACGAATTCAGCGCTGACAAATTCTGAACTCAGTGATGGATTTCCGAACGGACCAAATCTGCCACCGTCGCGTGACCGAGACTTTGCACGCCTTCGAACGGAAATTCGGGGCATCGGCAACGGCGGAAACGTCGGCGGAGTGAGCCTGAAAAGTTTGATCCCACATTATTAGTTTGCATTATTATGGTCGTTGTGATGTATTTTTGTTGTGAACTGGTGTGGTTTCTTTAAAATCATTTGTTCCTCTACTTGTTGGTCGTTCGCTGTTTTTTCCAAACTCATCAGCCATCAAGCTCACCTCATTTTTCAGATTTTTTCAATCCGTTCCCATTACAAAAAAGATCGACAAAGTTCGTTCTGCCAATGAAATGAATGTAGGTTAGCATTCCTAATTTTTCCACTTTTGCAATTAGTAGTTTAGCATTGAAGTACAGTCAGTCTCGCTAATATATGCAACTAGCTGATTGGTTGGTCATAGCAACTCTCAGCGCTGATTGGTTAATCATGAGGTGTTCTCAGCGCTGATTGATTGGTCATCACGTCATGTTCGCGTCATGTTGCATATATTTTCCAGATCGACTGTATAAAGGAGCTCAAAAACAAACGTTGTCGTTGTGAACAATTTTGTCGTTTTTGGCCGCATGGTCGTTGTGATGGTAGCGATTGTCGTTGTCGTTGTTCTTGGAGTTGTTGTCGTTGTAGTTGGGTGAGACGTTGTGGCGTGACGTGGTGAAACTTTGCTGGTGGTAAAGCTGTGACGATTGGATGGAGTGATACGCTGTCTAGGCGGCTGAAGTATTCGTGTGTTTTAATTATTAAAGTGAATCAATTTTTCCCCCAAGTCCAATGTTGTCCTCATCGTCAAGTTTGGTCAGGTCACGTGATTTGCAAGGTGAGATGTTTGTTCCCCGTGGGTGATGATGGCCATGAAACCCAATAAAAATAGAAGCCGCTTCCAAAGAACCTAAACGCAGCTTGCGAACAGGCTTTTATCAAGTTTATCGTCTACGCCACTAAAGTTTTCAGAAACGGTCGAACAGTCTTTTCAAAAACATAGATTCACCAAATATAATAACAACAATTCACACCATCGGTTTCGGAAAACTGATCGGCGACATCGGTGGCGGCTGTCGATGCGCGCCGAACGAGTGCGGTGCCGTTTTGTCAGTGTCGGGCTCGGGCATCAGTGAAAACGGCGAGACGGTGCCGGCGCGCGGGTCGAAAATTCGCGGCGCCCTTCGAACGATCGGCTTCGGACGCTGCGACCGTCGCCCGGACAGCCACTGGAAGCGCCGCGACGCTTTCCGCAGGATCTCGTCTCGCGTTAACCGACGTTTCGGCTGTTGACCGTTCGTGATCGCGATTATAACGACCAGCAGAATGCCGATGAGTGTCAGTGACCGGTTTATGGTCATTGTTGCGGTTTTATGTACGTTAGACTCAGTTGTTCGTGCCGTTCTTGTGTAAGGAAGGATGTGGAACAATTAAATTTAGATCGGTCAGAGCGGTAATTTAGATGTGGAGAAGACAGACGTCGTCATGGGAAATTGTTGCGCATTTTTTGTGAAAAGACTGAAGAATTTTGTTTTTCTGGTGATTCATTTCGGTTTGCTGGTCGGAAATCTTGACACGATAAAATTGATAAAGAGGTAGAAAAACGAAATGCAAATATCGCGCCTGCAGGCAGCAACATAACAAGACAAGACGGACAAGTTAAGTTAATACTGAGCACTACAGAACGTTTCGAAATCCACATTTTACAAATGACACGTGATTTTAACAACTTTTGGCGATTTGTCAGATTATCTTGCCGGATTCTTTGACCGTAATTAATGCATGCTACATTCATCTACCTTGAGAGAGACCAAAAAACTGGATGACACAAACTTGCCACAAATACACACAATGTAACTCATCTGTTTTAATTTTCCATGTCTACAAACAAACCACCTAATTATATTTTGCACGTCATTTGTAAACTTTGAAAGTAGTTGGTGGTGAATCAAAAAAAAAAACAGAACACTTTATTTTTGCGGGTATATGTGTACTTCGTCTCAGATCTTGAGCGCGTGCATTGTTAAAAATAGAAAACGATTACGAATGTCGACAACAATCAAAACTCACAATCTAATTTTTGTTCGCCATATTATCTTTTTTCTTTGAAATATTTACTTTTTTTACACAAACACAACAAGGGTGCGAGAACATGAGTGCAGTCACATGAACTTATTTATGTATGTACAAATTTAGTAATCGGTTCTCAAATGTAAACGGAAAAAATAAATAACAAAGAAACCTATTGAATAAAGTTTCATCGGATAATCTGTAACGCGTTTTCCTGTGCGGTTAAAGGGCATGACATGCTGTTTTTTCTAATGTCTCAAAAAACAAAAGTAGTAGAAGAAGCACGCGAGACAAGAGAGATACCTAACTAGCTGTTTAGGGAATATGTAATGTAGAGTAGAGGACGTCGGATGATCTGTAGTATTTAATAAATCTGAGAAAGTGAAATGAACTTGTTTGAAATTCTGAAGACAACTCGGATGAAGTCCAGTTTGGTATGCAGTTAAATAATGACATTTAAAATCACTGTATACCATTAACAGAACAGAAGGATTATCATTGCCTGGTATTACCAATAATGACACACGTCTCTGGAAGGAGGAAGCAGTGATGTTTATTGCTAAAAACAAGCCCATGTTTAACGTCGAAAATTAGGGAAGGGTCGAAGGCACCTCTTGGACAGGAAAATTGCAAACTGTTTGAAAATGTGTAAGATGCAACTGTGCGACGCGACCTAGATCTCTTCATAAACCCTGTAGTGGTTTTATTCAGCACGTGTGTAGATGCAAATGTACAAAAGGTAGGAGTTGGACAGGTTGTGATTGAACGATGCGAAACAAAAGAAACTGCTCAATCAAACGTTTTACAATTATTGCACTTTCTGTTTAAAACACAGCTGTTTCAAGATTATATAGCACACAAACACGGCAGGAATAAGTTCTCTTTTTTATATTTGCTCTATTAATCAGCGGTTTATGCAATATATGCTGACGGAATCTGCCTTTATTGCATGGCCGTCATTGTCATTAGACTTTGTTGAAAAGTTAGTAAACTTTTGAACAAAAAAAGGAGAGAGTTTGTCAACTTCTTTAAGTTCTCATAAAAAACTAACGGATAAAGACAGGAGAAATCGCCAATTTTTTGTAATATCAACGCACAAATAGTTTTAACCTTTTTTCAAAAGTTAGTTGATTGAATTTAAAATCAGTGATATAGCGACAAAATTATCCGTTAAGAAAAAGTGTGTGTAACATCTGATCATCAGTTATCTTTATATATCAGTTATCTGCAAAAGTAGTGCAACAACCACATTATTTTTCTTTACTTTTTATAAGTTCACAAAGATTGTTACACATGAGATGTGTTACGTATTGTATGGAAACCGTTTCAGTTCCACGTTGAAAAAGACACGTTAGAAAAATAGCTAAAACAGCAAAATAATGCTTAAAATACACTAAAAATTAAGTACGCCTATTTTACCTGAATATTAACAAAACTTTCAACAATTCAAATGCTCAATTTGGTCAAAAATTTACCTACCATATTCTATGTCTTTGAAAACAAAAATTTTTTGATAGATATTTGAGATAGATTGATTTTCGATCAGACGTTGCTTGCAATAATGTCGTTGTAGGTTCCTAATCCTAAACCGAATTATAAACCAAGCCTTAAAATCTAATTGGTTTTCGCATTTTTTCTTTCCTGTGTTGAAGAAGAAAAAACCACCTCCACCGTACATGTACTTTTATAAATATGAAGCCACACGTAAAACCCAGACGCTTTTGTACCGCACCCTAATGCTCAATTAATTCGCGAAAAATTATGAAAACAGAAAAAACTTTTCGTTTCGTTTTATCCCTTACCTAAGTCTTCTTGAAGCTGCTGAGTGAGCTGAGCAAACAAATAAATATTATAACATAATGGCCGTTGAAGGCTTGGCAAAAAAGTTGAACAATGAACTGACAAAAATGAAAGAAGCTGATAAAGGTAAATGTTTTAATGTTTTATTTTGTTTGTTTTTTTCATTTCGCAAATGAGCTGCTGTTGCTGAGAAGATGACGACGCGCATAGTTGTTCTAGGGGGGGGGGGGGGGCTGGGGGGCCCCCCCCCCCAAAAATTTTTCGAATCTATCTCTATCAGACAGGTTTTTTCGGCTCAGCTATTATCTATCTAAAAAAAATTCTCAGCCAGCTATCTATCTGAAAATTTTTGTCTTCGAAGACATAAAATGAGTCAATTTTTGACCAAAATTGACCATTTTTGCTCGTTATTTTTAAAAATTTCGCTAATTTTAGGTAAAATACGCGTTTATACTTGATTTTTAGTGTATTTTTAGCCTTATTTTGTTGTTTTTATAGCTTTTTAGCGTTTTAGCTATCTATCTATCAAATTTCAAATTTTTGACCGGCCCCCCCCCCCCGTCACATGGCCCCCCCCGCGGCCCCCCCCCAAACTTTTCCCGCTAACAATCTGTCTATAAAATTTGCTCCAGCTAAATAAACCGGCCCCCCCCCCCCCCCAACTAGAGATGTCAAGAAAAAAAAAATTTCTATTTTTTTTTCTTAAAAAAAAAATTTTTTTTTAATTTTTTTTTTAAATGAAAGTTGTTCAGAATTTTTCAGGGAGTCCGAATATCACTATCTGAGGAGCCACCGACTTACCATATGACCCCCACTCATATGGGAGGAGGGTGAAAATTTCAGACTTGGTTTCGGCGACCCCATTTTTCCACCGACGACATCACGTCTCGTGTTTTGCCTCTCAATTCACCTCAAATAACATGGAAACAAGTTCCACAACAAACCGGTGTGATCATGCTGACGACACGAGGCGAAACAGCAACGAGCAACCAACGAAGTTACGCTTGCAGTGGCAGACAGTGCAATTTCCACCTTTCGAGATCCTGAAAAACGATGCGTAAATGTGAGTTCTCTGCTTCTATCTCACCTTAGCGACATCGGAATTTGTTGAACTAGCCTTTGCGACGCTCAAGTACTTCAATGCGCGAGTCGATCATCACTCACCAAGGCTGAAAACAGTCGATAAATCAATCCAGAATACCACCTGCAGCGTTGAAGACTAAGTGACAAGGTAAAGTCAAAGAAAATTTTTGTTGAACTTTCGAAAAATTACGCCAAAAACGGCATTTTCAGGGCACATTAAAGAAAAAATTTCAAAAATTTTTAATAAAAAAATAAAAAAAATGCTTATTTTTTTACTTTTTTTTAAATTAAAAAAAAAAATTTTTTGACCCTTACATCTCTACCCCCAACTCCTCGGCTCTGGAACAACTATGACGACGCGGTTGGAAAAACGACTTGCGAATGAATTGTCAGACATCAGATCTTGTTTTGTTTCCATTCCAACTGCTTTCCAAATCATAGTTGTTCTAGGGGGGCGGGGGCTGGGCGCTGGGGGGGGGCGGCCTCTAGAGATGTAAGGGTCAAAAAAAAATTTTTTTTTAATTTTTTTTTTAAAGTAAAAAATGAGCTTTTTTTTTTATTTTTTTTATTAAAAATTTTTGAAATTTTTTCTTTAATGTGCCCTGAAAATGCCGTTTTTGGCATAATTTTTCGAAAGTTCAACAAAAATTTTCTTTGACTTTACCTTGTCACTTAGTCTTCAACGCTGCAGGTGGTATTCTGGATTGATTTATCGACTGTTTTCAGCCTTGGTGAGTGATGATCGACTCGCGCATTGAAGTACTTGAGCGTCGCAAAGGCTAGTTCAACAAATTCCGATGTCGCTAAGGTGAGATAGAAGCAGAGAACTCACATTTACGCATCGTTTTTCAGGATCTCGAAAGGTGGAAATTGCACTGTCTGCCACTGCAAGCGTAACTTCGATGGTTGCTCGTTGCTGTTTCGCCTCGTGTCGTCAGCGTGATCACACCGGTTTGTTGTGGAACTTGTTTCCATGTTATTTGAGGTGAATTGAGAGGCAAAACACGAGACGTGATGTCGTCGGTGGGAAAATGGGGTCGCCGAAACCAAGTGAAATTTTCACCCTCCTCCCATATGAGTGGGGGTCATATGGTAAGTCGGTGGCTCCTCAGATGGTGATATTCGGACTCCCTGAAAAATTCTGAACAACTTTCATTTAAAAAAAAAATTTAAAAATTTTTTTTTTTTTAAGAAAAAAAATAGAAAATTTTTTTTTCTTGACATCTCTAGCGGCCCCCCCAAAAATTTTCGAATCTATCTCTAACAGACAGGTTTTTTCGGCTCAGCTATTATCTATCTAAAAAAATTTCTCAGCCAGCTATCTATCTGAAAATTTTTGTCTTCGAAGACGCAAAATGAGTCAATTTTTGACCAAAATTGACTATTTTTGCTCGTAATTCTTGAAAATTTCGCTAATTTTAGGTAAAATACGCGTTTATACTTGATTTTTAGTGTATTTTTAGCATTATTTTGCTGTTTTTATAGCTTTTTACCGTTTTAGCTATCTATCTATCAAATTTCAAAATTTTGACCCCCCCCCCAAAGTCACATGGCCCTCCCGCGGCCCCCCCCCCCCCAAAATTTTCCAGCTATCTATCTGTCTGGAAAATTTGCTCCAGCTATCTATTATATCGCCCCCCCCCCCCAACCCCTCGGCTCTGGAACAACTTTGTTCCAAATCACTCGACTGTCTTCCTCGGAAACTCGTTTTGTTGCAGACAAAGAGAAAGCGATCCACAGCCGTCGCCAGCTGGAGGCGCAGTTGACCGAGAACACACTCGTGAAAGACGTCCGTTTTGGAGACATTGAAATGAAAATTTTTATTTTTTTCAAAAAAACTTTAGTACCATTCTTCAACAGCAGCGCAGATACTCTCTCGAATTAAAATGAATTTCAGATTTTTCCGGAAAAGACAAAACATCAAGTTCAGTTCCATTCTTCAAAAGTGGTATTTTTCGTAGGAACTGGATCTGCTGGACGCCGACGCCGTCACGTACAAGCTGGTGGGACCGGTGCTCGTCAGGCAGGATCTGGCCGAGGCGAAACAGAACGTCGCCAAACGAATCGATTACATCAACACGGAAATGTGCGCTTCTGGAATTGAATTTTCAGCTGAAATTCAAACCGAAAAAACAAACACTTTTCAGTCGGCGACAAGAAGCGATCCTGAAAGACATCGACGCGAAACAGACGACGATGCGAGAGAACGCGATGAGAATGCAACAGCAGTTGCAGCTGAAAATGGCCACCAAATCAACGTGATCGCCAGCATTGTTTCGTCATGCTCGTGGCATCAAGTGCTATTGTATGCTTGTTTAAGCCTGTCACTTTTTTCGCAGAGTAACTAATGAAAGAATACTTAACTGATTCGGCGTTGCGAGAAAACACGTTTAGTCACAAATGGGGTGTTCTTATTGTAACCAAACCCGATACAATCGTGCTTCAACTGTAATTTAGTTTTGTTCCCATAGTATTCAGATCTCCAAAGAAGTGACAGGTTTGAACGAACGAAAGAAACAAAAAGCACTTCATGCCACGAACACGGCGATGTTGTTTCCCGTTTCTTGTTACGTTTCAATGTGATCTTGTCATTGTTCTCTGCTGTTTTTGTCGATTTTTTTTGCATCGATAAACGTGAAATCAAGCTGTCCCCAACTGGTGTAACTGTCAAGATCGACAAGTATCTTTCATCATTATTTCATCTCAGTCATTTGATCAACACCCGGCAATGAGACCGAATTGCTTCGCTGCATGGTAAGGCAAAGAAAACGGAAGGCGCACAGCGACAAAGAAAAGATGCCGAGTCAAACCACAGGCTCTCAAAAACAGCGCTATTTTACTTATTTTTACAACGATCTTTGTCAAAATTTCACTTGTCAACAACAAACCAGCAATTTTAACCATCCAAAATTGTGGATTTCAGCAAAACTATCTCATCTCCTAAGAACTTCATCCATCACAATCCCCAAGGATTCATCACTTCAGCTTCTTCTTCGGCCGTAGATCGTTTGAGTGGCCGCATTTGCGCTTGCGGCAGTTTGTTGCACGCGGTGGCAGACGCGCGTAGCATCTGCAATTGAACGCACCAACAAAAGGTGGTTTTTTGAAAGCAACAAATGACGAATTTCAACCGTCTGGTGGTTCAAAATCGATCTATCAATCAACTAGCGCTGCACAAAAACGTGGGATGTTGTTCGAGTGAATTTGGAAGTTTTGTAGAACGAAGAAACGACCCATGCAGAGCAAACCGACTTTCGACAGATCTGCTTGTCGCAGTTGTATTTCTGCGCGAGTATCCGAAGACTCGGCTCGATGACACCGCCGCGGAGACGCAACACCAGATGCAACGTTGATTCTGAAATTGATGACAACAAACGTGTTGATTTGGAAGTCACGATGAGCGTATGTCAACTGGGTCCATTCGGAAACCGATGATGGCACAAAATGTTGATTCTGAAATCGAAATGAACTCAAGGACGACCAACAATATGTATCATCAATTTCTTTTCGATTCTGCGAATCAATACATGTGCAGACGCAGAAAAGAAACTGGTTCAATCTTTATATGACAATTAAAAATCCCCTTAGACTCGGCCCAGTATAAGGGACTCGGATCACTTTGCAATTTTGAAAACCCACCTCACGCATGAAACTGTTTACCTATCCATGCGCGCATTGAGTCTCGGGACCAAATCAAAAGATCACATAGTTAATGGCAACATCGGGACTCTCGCATACATTGTCACCGATAACTGATTAACTGCAGAACGATCGATGACACTCACGGCGTTGAATTTTAATTAGGCAATTGAAATCTGTGATCAGACTGCTGGCTGGTGCAGGTGCCTTTTTGTGGACGGTTTGAAGCAGCTTATGATCAATCAATCTCACAAAAGGTTCTTAAAAACTTCAGAACCTTTCTGAATGTTGTAGTCGGACAACGTTCGCCCGTCCTCCAGCTGTTTGCCCGCGAAAATCAAACGCTGCTGATCCGGCGGGATTCCTGCAAGCAAAACCAGAAAAAAACTAATGAAAACCTCCAAACAAACGAATTGAAATGGAAACGTTCAAATAGTAAAGTGAGACAAGTTAACTTCTATTGAACATTTGTCCAATTGAACAACAAACAATGCGTTTGTGAAAGCTTCACTGAGATTTCTTTTCTAGCACTTATTTGATTTTATCACGCCCCCAAAAATTGATTTTGAAAAACAATAAAAAACTGTGCCGAGCCGACCTTCTTTGTCCTGAATCTTTGCCTTCACATTTTCAATCGTATCCGACGGCTCGACCTCCAACGTGATCGTTTTGCCCGTCAACGTTTTTACGAAGATTTGCATTTTCGCTTTTTTTCGAATATGGCGCCCTTGGGGCACCACAAAATTACAGTTGTCCTGTCCCTTGTCCGCTGAGAAAGAGTGAATCTCTGCAAAGAATTTATCACACATTGTTTACAATTGTATATATTGTTAAAACTGCACATTGTCTATATTAAACAATAAACACTTGTTAAATAAACATATAATTGCACAATAAACTTGGTTTGATTTTTCTGCATAGTTGTAAATGTTCAATGAAAAGGCTTCGTTGCAATAGCGCACACGCACGGGCTTCAGTACCGTGGGCCCAAAACAATTTTCGAAGGGGGGGGGGGTATGGTGCCGTGGGGGGGGGGGTGCCGACCAAAAAGTGAGGGGGGGTCCGTCCAACCTATGGTAACGTGGGAGACCCCCCCATGGGGGTCCCATGGGGCATAGTTGTTCTAGGGGGGGGGCCTGGGGGGGCCGCCCCCCCAAAAAAATTTCGAATCTATCTCTATCAGAAAGGTTTTTTCGGCTCAGCTATTATCTATCTAAAAAAATTTTTCAGCCAGCTATCTATCTGAAAATTTTTGTTTTCGAAGACATAAAATGAGTCAATTTTTGACCAAAATTGACCATTTTTGCTTGAAATACTTGAAAATTTCGCTAATTTTAGTTAAAATACGCGTTTATGCTTGATTTTTAGCATGTTTTAAGCATTATTTCGCTGTTTTTATATCTTTTTAGCGTTTTAGCTATCCAATTTCAAAATTTTGACCTGCCCCCCCCAAAGTCACATGGCCCCCCGCCCCCCGCGGCCCCCCCAAAATTTTCCAGCTATCTATCTATCTGGAAAATTTGCTCCAGCTATCTATATCGGCCCCCCCCCAACCCCCCGGCTCTGGAACAACTATGCCATGGGGGGGGTGCATTTTTTCAAAATTTTCTGTGGGGGGGGTCCACTCCACCCCCCCCCCACCACCATAGTTGTTCCAGAGCCGAGGGGGTGGGGGGGGGCCGATATAGATAGCTGGAGCAAATTTTCTAGATAGATAGATAGCTGGAAAATTTTGGGGGGGGCCGCGGGGCCATGTGACTTTGGGGGGGGCCGGTCAAAATTTTGAAATTTGATAGATAGATAGCTAAAACGCTAAAAAGCTACAAAAACAGCAAAATAATGCTAAAAATACACTAAAAATCAAGTATAAACGCGTATTTTACCTAAAATTAGCGAAATTTTCAAGAATTACGAGCAAAAATGGTCAATTTTGGTCAAAAATTGACTCATTTTATGTCTTCGAAGACAAAAATTTTCAGATAGATAGCTGGCTGAGAAATTTTTTTAGATAGATAATAGCTGAGCCGAAAAAACCTGTTTGATAGAGATAGATTCGAAAATTTTTTTGGGGGGGGGCCGGCCCCCCCAGGCCCCCCCCCCCCTAGAACAACTATGCCCACCACCCCCATGATAATTTTTCGCTTAAATTTTGAAGGAAAAACGCTAAATTTTGCTGCAAAATCGTTGAAATTACAATGAAGATGGTCAAGTTATCATATATTCAGCTTATATTATGGACTTTATAGACAAAAAATCGGTTGGCCTACATAGGGAAAGAAATATTTTGTACTAAACAGCAAAAAAAACCAGAGCGTGAGATATAAGCAATCACGCTTGAAAGATGTTTTAGAAAGGTGTGCCAGCCAATTAATTTGTAGATTTCTTTCGTTTGGTTCAAAGCGAAGCAAATGCAATTCCATGTTGCTATATTGTTGCAACTTCTTTGATCAAGAAACGTGTTGAAGAAGCTGAAAAGAAAGCAGCGCCGTTCGTGGGCTTTCGGCCGTTCCCAATGGCGAAAAAGGCCGCCCTGATTGGTTGAACCAGAAAAACGGTGATTGGCTGAATTGAATTGAATTGATTTGTGATGGGTTGCACGATGCACTGGATCACGACGACCATGAACAGAAAACTTAAATGATGGTCGGTTAGTTGATCGCACCTGATTGGATAGCCCAGAAAACAAATAAGAAAACCAGAATCTATCACGCTGATTGGTTAGCCCAGGAAAACAAACAAAAAACGAATCTTCTGGTTGCCACCTGATTAGTGGTTGCACCTGGTTGCCACGACGAAAAATTTCTGGACGCACATTTAGATCGGTTGTTTAAAACTTTGTGCACCATCATTGAAAAAATTGTGGCAGCTGAACTCACTCAGGGCACAAGTCCGAACAGCCAGTAATCGCAGGCGGAAATCGGAGGATCTCTGAACTGAACAAACGGAATGGCACAAGAGACAAGAAAATATCACTGATAAGTGATTTTAGCCGATTGTCGTGAATCATTCAATCAAGTTTATTTGTATGCCTCACCATCAAACAGAACAAAACACATCGTCAATTTTTTTGCTTTCACTATGACAGAGGGACAGACAGACAGACAGACACAGAGCTCACAGCCTTTGGAACAATAAAAAAACTGGTGAATTGAAGGAGAGACTGATAATGCAACGCTGAATAGAATCAGTTCATCGTTCTGGTTTGTTTTCTGGTCCATTTTCTGCATCGACAAGTTTACAGATGGGTTCCCGACACTTCTCCACAGATGAATAGATGCTGTGCGTGTGCAGCTGCTGCACCCGTACCAGTGGAATGGATTTTTGATGAAGATGCATGTGCATTTCTTTCATAATGTAGCACTCCGCAAAAAATCATGATTTTCGAAAAAAAATTTAGGGTGTACGGAAAATTTTGGGGGGGTCTCCGCCAGGCAAAATTTCATGGGGGGTGTGGGGGGTGTCGGCCAAATTTTCGAGGGGGGGGTCCGACGGGAGGGGGGGGGTGCCCGGTTTTAGGGGGGGTGGCACGGTGCCCCCCGGCCCCCACCCCCCCCCCCCCCCCCCCACGGGCTCTGGTGCTCTGGGGGGGGGTGTACCCCCGTAATGCTTCTTTATTCAAAACGCACGCGCACGGGCATCGGCATCGCACCTGCACTTTCCAATGAGCATGCAGCACACGCTCCGAACCTTACTTTTACACATGCTCCGCCCTTCTGTGTTTATCACATGCGCCAAACGCAGTGCAAACGGTTATGGGATAGAACAAAAAGTTCCAAAATGGAAAAAAGAATCAAAAATGCATTTTTTAAATTGAAGATCAAATCAAGACAATAAGAAAACCACTAGAAGACGCGAAAACCGAAAAAGTAAACCACAAAACTGCGTTAGATCACTGCTAAGCAAAAAAATAAGCCACAAACCTTTGTTAGATTTTTGCTTAGGCTTGGCGGAAACGCAGAAACAAAGACGGCGGTACACCACAACGATATCCTCACAAACAGCTGTTCAATCTGATGTGCTTGGAACTGTGGACTGGAGGAAGCTACCAATTTTTGAGTATAAAAACTTTAATCATACCAAATCGGTTGCACAATGACAGTTGCCCTTCATCTGTGGACAGTTCTAAATTTATCACGCTCAATGAAACAAACCATTTGATTCAACTCACCCGAAACCGACAAAAATTCAAATTATTGGCAATGAAACTTGACTGATCTCGTTTGATTTGTCCGTGCAGTGTCACAAATATTAAAAATTGTTTTGTATAATTAAAAAAAACATTACCGACTGTGAATGGTCTTTATTTGTTTGGTTTTGATGGTCTGAATTTTAGCAGAACCGTAAAAATAGTTTGACGACAAACAAATTATTTTAAAAACAAAACAAACAAACGCAGAGCAAAAATGAATAAGACAAAAAGACAACAGACAAACAAACGCCGATGACGATCACAAAATGGCAAGCCGTGTGTTCTTGCACCACAGTTTTCGTGCGATAGATGATGCGTCCAGTCCTCCGGGCCTCAGTCCTCCTTCCCTCAGTTCTCCGCCACCCCCCCCCCTCCAACCTAGGGTTGGCACAGGAAAAAAAACGGTTTCTTTTCCGTTTTAAAACCTTTTTTTTTCAGTTTTTTTCTTGAAAAAATAAAGAACCGGTTTTTTACCTTAAAAATTTTTAAACTTCATGGGCAAAAACCATAATTCTTCGTTTGATTGATAAAATGTAAAATTATATTTTTGAAAAAAACGGTGCAGTAAACTGTGTCGAACTGAACTGGTGAAGCATCATTTTGCAGAAGCTTTTGTGGCAAGGGTCAAGTGAAATACGATGAAGACAAGGTGACTGCTAAACTAAGTGCATATGCAAACTGACTGACGATGTTGTCGATTTGCAAAGGGTAACTGATGAAATGATATTTTTCGAACGCAATCCGCTACCGGTTTCACTTTGCAGTTCTGCAAATCTGAACATGATGACATGGATCAGACGGACGGACGACGGCGGGGACATCGGACAGCATCTGAAAAAAAACTATTTTCACGTTTTAGTACTTTTAGTCGACATGAATTCCTGAGTCCTGATTACGCTTTACATGAACGACATCATACGACACGACACAAACACATCCTGTTGTCGAAACGGTCAGTTAAATTTGGTCACTTTTGGTTTTCAATTTGATCAAAAAAGCACAGAACTTAAAGGCAAAGTTGCTTTCGTCTGTCAATTTCTATCCTCTCCTCCTCGCCCTTACTTGTTGTTCCGTCGTCGTCGCCGTCGTCAGTCAATCCCGGTCCACCCTGCAGCCGTCAGTCTGTTCTCCAAATTCCAGTCCACTGCCAGTCAAGCAAAGTCTTTTTTGTTTCTGCTTGTTCTGTTCAGTACCGTGGGCGGGGAGGGGGTACACCCCCCCAAGAGCACCAGAGACCGTCGGGTGGGGGGAGGGGGGCACCACGCCACCCCCCCCCCCCTAAAACCGGGCACCCCCGCCCCCCCCCATCGGACCCCCCCCCTCGAAAATTTGGGCGACACCCCCCCCCCCCCCCCCCCCCCATGAAATTTTGTCTGGCGGAGACCCCCCCCCCCTAAAATTTTCCGTACACCCTAAAAATTTTTTCGAAAATCATGATTTTTTGTCCATAAAGTCCATAATATAAGCTGAATATATGATAACTTGACCATCATTGTAATTTCAACGATTTTGCAGCAAAATTTAGCGTTTTTCCTTCAAAATTTAAGCGAAAAATTATCATGGGGGGGTGGGGGGGGGGGTGGACCCCCCACAGAAAATTTTGAAAAAATGCACCCCCCCATGGGACCCCCATGGGGGGGGTCCCACGTTACCATAGGTTGGACCCCCCCCCCTCACTTTTTGGTCGGCACTCCCCCCCCCCCCGGCACCATACAACCCCCCTTCGAAAATTGTTTTGGGCCCACGGTACTGTTCTGTTTAGTTTCTGTTTGTTTCTTCACTCAAAAAACTGTTCCTATTTGCCGACAATTGCAAATTGAGCATGCTATAAACTTTTTTGTCCAGAGCGTTGTTTATTTAACGCTTTTTGAATAAAGTAGGCAAACCGTGTACCCCCCCACCCCCCTCGCCCACGGTACTGACGGGCTTAGGATTCGAAAAAAATGAAAATCCCGTTTTTTTTTAATTTTAAAAAAAATTAAAAAAAATTCAACTCAATTAAAAAACAAATTTAAAGTTTTTTTATTCAAAAATTTAAAAATGCCGGAGGAAAATTTTCAGATAGATAGCTCATCATAGCTGGCTGGGAAATTTTGTTAGATAGATAATAGCTGAAAAATCCCGATTTAAAAATTTTAAGTTTAAAAAAATTTCGAACCAGTACCGTGGGCGGGGGGTGGGGGGGGGGGGTACACCCCCCTCAGAGCACCAGAGACCGTCGGGTGGGGGGGGGGGGGCACCGTGCCACCCCCCCTAAAACCGGGCACCCCCCCCCCATCGGACCCCCCCCCCTCGAAAATTTGGCCGACACCCCCCCACACCCCCCATGAAATTTTGTCTGGCGGAGACCCCCCCCCCCCAAAATTTTCCGTACACCCTAAAAAAATTTTCGAAAATCATGATTTTTTGTCTATAAAGTCCATAATACAAGCTGAATATATGATAACTTGACCATCTTCATTGTAATTTCAAAGATTTTGCAGCAAAATTTTTTTTTGCCCAACTGTTTGGTCTTCATCTCTAATAGGTCTAAATAGGCTTGTTGAATCTCCACAAAGATCTTTTACAAAATATCTACTCGGCTATGAAATGAACACATCATACCAGGACAGGCTTCACCAAACTGGCTTACTCCCTATTATAATTCAAAGACACATTTCAGACCTCACCATGGTTTACAAATTTATCCATTCTGTTACTTTCGTTCCCTTTCTGAACGATTTCTTTATTTTTCAACAAACCGGAACAGGTACTCGAGGTCATTCGCTCAAACTCGCAGTTCCCAGAAACAAGACCACTATCAGAAAAAAAAATTTTTGGTGCGTTAGGACCATACATCTCTGGAATCTTTTGTCTGATGAAACTGTCACCTCACCAACTACAGCCAGTTTTCGGAGGCGTCTCAAAACACAGGAATATAAAAAAATTCATTCATTTGTCTTTGGTAAATTTTCTGCTGCATTGGAATAGACAGGAGAGTCCGCCCAGCCGCCAGCACTCTTTGTTTTGTTTTGTTTTGAAACATGTTCAAATGAATGTGATTGTGTTTTTGTTTTGAATCACATGTGCTCTTTTGTGCGTTTCGTGTTGTTTTCTTTTTTCTTGTATTTGGTGCAAGTGTGTGTCCATGTCACAGCTCTTTTTATCTCGCGTTTTTATCTGTGTGCTCTTGCGGCTTTTGTGTTCAGGGCATTCTTTTTGTTAACTAGCACTGCTACTTGCTTGCTGTTGCTCATCACTTGCTGTTAGCTGTATTTGGGATGGCACAGGAAAAATAAGAAGAGCCCATAAACAAAAAAAAACAAAACAAAACAAAAAAACAAAAAAAAACAAAAAAAAACAAAAAAAAACAAAAAAAGAGAAAAAAAACAAGTGAGAGAAAAACTGTAATGAATAAAAGAAAAGCAACTGTGCCGTGTTTGTTTTGCTTTCTCTTGCTTAATTTAATCGTGCCTGAATGTCAGTCGTGGTCGTTGTGTGCTGTCTGATGTTGTCGGTTCGTGATCGCGCTATTTTATTTATTTCTTCTTTCAAGCTTCAATTGTGTTTGCGCGTTTTTTTTTAACATTCATTGTTTCTGACTGTCGACGGTTGGTTTTATTTTGTGGATTTTGTTTCTTTGTGTGAATACCCGGGAAATCAATCATCTGCCCATTCGTTTGCATCGACTTTTTGCTTGCTTTCATTCATGCATTCACCAATTTCATCAATAATCTTGTGTTTCTTTAGGTTTTTTTGTGACATCAATTGTGTTTGTTTTGCATAATGGAAGTTTTGTGAATGTGTTGATGTGAACTGGCCGTGAGGCTTACAAATAAACTTGAACTTGAACTTGAAAATTTACCGTTTTTCCTTCAAAATTTAAGCGAAAAAATATCATGGGGGGTGGGGGGGTGGACCCCCCACAGAAAATTTTGAAAAAATGCACCCCCCCATGGGACCCCCATGGGGGGGTCCCACGTTACCATAGGTTGGACCCCCCCTCACTTTTTGGTCGGCACCCCCCCCCCACGGCACCATACCCCCCCCCTTCGAAAATTGTTTTGGGCCCACGGTACTGTTTCGAACCCTGCGCACGGCACGGCACACCGTCCGTGACGCGTGAAACCAGATTACTGAACTGACATCGGTGGCATCCGCATCGCATCTGCTTATAAAAGTGTTTGGTATCGGATCGGTCGGAGGAGTCCACAAAATTACAAAAAACTAAACCGAAGTCGGATCCAACGTCGTAAAACCAAAGCGTGTATTACGTTACTTAGTAAACGGTTGCTAACAAGATACTTTTTTAATACAATTCAATACAATCATTTATTTTGCTTCGTGTGACCTTTGTTGCTGTGTGGATTCACTCATCTCATCTGGTTTTTTTCTCATCAACAAGCAACTTTGCGCGGCCTTCTGACAATAAACTCCAACAACCCCCGACCAAAATGTTTTATTCATTCAATCAACTCAGTATTCCTCCGACATCCAATAACTTTGAAATATTGCCTCCGCTTCTCTGTACAGCAAAACGTCCGCCCACTGGAACGCTTGAATCAATCGTTTTTCTTTTACCGACAAAACGTTCAACAGACGCTCGGTGCCGGTTTGCTGATTTGTGCATATCACGTTTTGACGAATTTTTTCGTTTTTTCGCCGATATTTGCCGGAGGTTCGATTGTATTCCACCGGTGAGGCTCTTCGAAAGTACTGTGCTGCTGGCCAGTTGAGTTTGTGTCGAAGAATCGCCCAGGAACCACAGAGATCAGTTGTCAATCCGACAAAATCCAGATTGCGCAAAAGGGATAACGATTCATGAAAGTCGTGATTTGCGCCGTTCCAGCCGAGCTCCTTCGACTGAACGTTTGTAAACAGCCGGTAAGTCAAATTTTGTTCGGCTTCATTCTCAGGAGTCAGCGGAGCGAATAATATTCGTGGGTTGTTTGATGTTTTATTTTGTCGTTGTGAAAATGTTGGCGATGGAATTCCGTGGATTTTCCGCGCCACGTTCCAGCATTGGTCGATTGTTTCTTGGAGCGAGAGTGCGCGACGTGTGATCCATCTAAAATCAAGTGCTCTAAAATTGCTTTTTATCGTTTTTTATATTTTTTCAAAAGTTTTATTATTCAATAAAAAATCCGTATTTTATTGTGACTTCAAGTGGGATTCGAACCCACGTCCCTGGTCTCCTGCGCCAGACCAGCGCCTTCAACCACCTGACCGCGAGGATTCTTTCAGGTAAGATTCGCTTTTTTGCTTCAAACCGTTCATTTTCATTTTCATGAGATTGCAATAGTTAATGTGATCCACAGTCAAACACACTGAAACACGTCACGTATTTCTGGTACACCACTCCATTTCCATAGAAACACTCACTATAAAAATCTGGCGTTTCCATCGGCGAGTAAAAACATCAGCTAGTGAGAATTAGAGCCAATTAGCGTTTAGAAAAATGTCTGCTAACGCCGATGAAAACACCAGCATTTTTACGGTGCTCGCGTGCTGCAGTGACGCAGGGTCTTCTGACGAAGCGTTGCAGTTCATTTTTTTCATTGATGACGGTTTTCACTGACTCGCCGCGCGTTTCCTTCCAGTACGACACGAACTGCTCCACGGGATCACGGAGAATCGTGAAGCGAAATGCGCCCGGTTTGGCGGCGTTTTCGATGAACCAACGGCTGTTTGCGGTGTTCAGCGGAAAATGCTCAACGATTCCTGTGACGTGGGAGAGTGCTGTGATGAGATACAGGAGAAATCAAACGAGAGACCTCTCGAACACAGTGGTATTGGCCAAAAACCGTCGCAGAACCATATTCATTCTGGAATTTGATCGTTTGGTTCTGAAAATTCTCGTTCTGTTCTGTTCTCTGTTCTATTCGGCGCGTCTAAGCGTCTGGCAAACGCACCAGTAAACAGGTTTCACTCCAGCAAGGTGGCCACTGGTCACACCCGGCCACATTGCGCTATGCGTCGTGGGTGGCCAGTGTGTTTATTTACACGTGCACACTAAAACGCAGCAATTATTGCATCACTGGCACGAAAAACAGTTGCGCAACACACTCTGACATTCGAGGAGAACAAGTTTTCTTGGCATTCTGTAAAACTGCCGCTTGTCAGCAGAACAAAAGCACTGTACGAGCGCTCCGTCATGTTCATCAATCAACTGCCTGCTGAACAATGCTGGGAACATGGTGGGTCGTGCTCATTTTGTTCTGTGCGGCCACTGGCAGTCTCGCTGCTGCCTCCCCATCCACACGCTTACCGTCCAGTCCTCGGTTCAGGAACGTGCGATACTGCGGGCAGCCTCTGCGCAAGCGGGCGACCGTGAACGAGCCGCTCTCGACGTAGAAGTCCTCGTCCAACAGCGCACCCCCATGTTGTTTAGGGCTCCTCCAAAAAGGATCCATTCACCCGCGCAACACAGGCGCCCGACTTGAGACAGTTGCCGCATCCGGTGTACGTCAGGCATCGGAGGTGACGCTCAGCGCAGAACAGCCGCAGTTCGCGCCTCGTTGCCTCGCTGCCGGTTTTGTGCACGGCGTGATAGATGAAACGAGTGGTTGCGAACGGGGGATTCGACTGATACGGAGTTTTAGTGCCATCATGAAGCGATGAAGGAGCTGAGTCGCTGCTGCTGCTGATGTCTCTGACGATGTTGTCATTGAGATTCAGTATTCTGCTGAACAGTAAACCGGTGGACATGAGCAGAATGGTAATTGGCACTAGTCGCCGGAAAAATACGTTTCTCATTTGTTTGTGAAAAAAGCGTTTTTTTCGTTTTTTTGTGTTTCTATGAACGTGAACAAGAAAACTTATGAAAGCATGCTTTTTTTTTATGAAAGAAAGAAAGCATGAAAACTGTGTGTCTTTTATTTTTGTTTGAAAAAATCAACATGCACAAGGACACACACGCGTTGCACGTACAAAACTTTCTTACTAAATGCAGCCGTCATATGTCAGTCAATAAAGTGAAAACACTGACAAAAATGTTTGTTGACATTGACAAACATGGAAATGCACTCTTCAAAGCGTTATTATACGATTTATTCAATATTTCATGAACTTTCACTCTTCAGCCGGCTTGAATGATTTAGTTGCTGGCTAAAAATTCGTTTCGCCTCCTCATAAAGTTGCTCATCCGCCCACTGGAACGTTCGAATTTGCTCGATTTGTTCATCGGTCAAGGCCGCTAACAAATGGGCGCTTCTTGTCTCTGCCACCAGCGTTCGTCCGTCAAAATACGGACGTGGCCAACAGAGAGCCCTTCGAAGTAGTCGCCAGCTGGCCGCCAATTTTGACGTCAAACCAACAAAGTCTAACGATCGTAAATAATCGATCGTTTGAGAAATGTCCGTTTCCAATTCGCGCCAGCCGAGCTCCCTCGACTGAACATTGGTCAAGAACAGATACGCCACGACCGGTTGCGGCACGCTCCGCTGTTGACCGGGCGCTTCTGGTCGCACTCTTTCGCGGGCCAGTTCCAGCCATTGTTGATCGTTTTGCGGTAGTTTCAAACTGCCATTGGTCAAATTTGTGTGAACGTTGAAGCAGGTTGAAATTGTTTCGTTCAGGCCGTCGAAACCGAACGGAGCTGCGGTCGTTCTGTGAAGAAGTTTGTGATTCAAAAGAAACTCTCAACGTTTGGCTGTGGCGTCGCTGTTGACTGCAAGGAAACATAATGCGACACTTTTAAGTGAAAACTAGAAAACACACGGCATGGGAAACCACAACATGATCAATGGGACATGTTGGAAGGCGACAATTTGTGCGAAGTTGTTTTGAAGTGAAGCATGCAGGCGTGTTTTTATTCTTTTGTTATTGTGTGTTCTGGGCGTTTTGAGAGAATCATTGTAGGAGCTTTCTCGCAAGTGCAGCACAGAAAAAACACCGAAAATCGGAAAGACTTAGCAATTCGCCACTACTGTAATTTTGTAAAAGTGAACTGTTGCACGGTACGTTTGCTTAAACCTGACGCTTTTTTCGCAGAGCTCAAAGAAAAACGCACGAGAACGGAGTTGCAACAAAATATAGTATTCAACCAGAAAAGGGGTTATGTGATCTCAACCAAACGCGATGTTATTCGTTTGCTCACTGAAATTCAAAGTTTCGCTTGCTCTGTATTCTGCAGAAAAGTGACAGGTTTAATCGAACAAGCCACAAGAACTTTGCACTCACCTGAAATGACGCCAGTACGAGACAAACTGCTCCACCGGCTCTCGAATGATCGTGAATCGAAATGCTTGCTGACTAGTGAAGGAAGCGCTGGTTCTCTCGGACGAACAGTGGGAAATGTTCAACGACCCATGAAACAGCAAAACGGATTGAAATTATCAAACACTTGGAATGAATGCATGAATCACATTTTTGACTTGCAGTGGTCTTTGATTGGACGTTCAACAACTTTTGCTCAACCGTGTTGTTATTGACAAGGCTTCTAGTGTGATTGGCTCACGCTGAACTAGAGCTGCCAGTTTTGTTTTGTTTTTTTTCTAATAGTTCCATAGATATTGTTTGTTTTCATGTGCTTTCCAAAGAACTCCTTGTTCGAAAACCATGCGAGCGAGCACGCAAGAAACTTCACACTGGCAGACACGCGCGCGCTCTCTACCGTGCGTGCCATTGTGTCTTGTGTGCCAGTGTGTTACGTATGTGCCATTGTGCCACGTGTCCCAGCATGTTACGTGTGTGCTATTGTGCCACGTGTGGCGGTGTGTTACGTTTGTGCCATTGTGCCACGTGTCCCAGTGTGTTACGTGTGTGCCATTGTTTCTTGTGTGTCAGTGTGTTACGTATGTGCCATTGTGCCACGTGTCCCAGTGTGTTACGTGTGTGCCATTGTGCCACGTGTGCCAGTGTGTTACGTATGTGCCATTGTGCCACGTGTCCCAGTGTGTTACGTGTGTGCCATTGTGCCTTGTGTGCCAGTGTGTTACGTATGTGCTATTGTGCCACGTGTCCCAGTGTGTTACGTGTGTGCCATTGTGCCACGTGTGCCAGTGTGTTACGTATGTGCCGTTGTGCCACGTGTCCCAGTGTGCTACGTGAGTGCCATTGTGCCTTGTGTGCCAGTGTGTTACGTATGTGCTATTGTGCCACGTGTCCCAGTGTGTTACGTGTGTGCCATTGTGCCACGTGTGGCAGTGTGTTACGTGTGTGCTATTGTGCCACGTGTGCCAGTGTGTTACGTGTGCCATTGTGCCACGTGTGCCAGTGTGTTACGTGTGTGCCATTGTGCCACGTGTGCCAGTGTGTTACGTGTGTGCCATTGTGCCACGTGTGCCAGTGTGTTAAATGTGTGTCATTGTGCCATGTGTGCCAGTGTGTTAGGTGTGTGCCATTGTGCCACGTGTGCCAGTGTGTTACGTGTGTGCCATTGTGCCACGTGTGCCAGTGTGTTACGTGTGTGTCATTGTGCCACGTGTGCCAGTGTGTTACGTGTGTGCCATTGTGCCACGTGTGCCAGTGTGTTACGTGCGTGCCATTGTGCCACGTGTGCCAGTGTGTTACGTGTGTGCCATTGTGCCACGTGTGCCAGTGTGTTACGTGTGTGCCATTGTGCCACGTGTGCCAGTGTGTTACGTGTGGGTTTGTGGTGGTAACACATCCCCCGCTTAAAACAGCCTAATTATTTGCTTACCGTCGATTCGTCTGTCAAAGAAGGCCGTCGCGTTCTCGCAGCAACTCCTGATTCGATGTGCCGTAAATTCGGCGCCATTCACCAGCCAATCACTGTCGTTCGATTTGAACGCCGCGTGCAGCATGCACAAAAACAGACGTCTCAAGCGGCGTTCGTCGCCGGACTCGAATGCACCGCATTGCTCGTGCGTCAGGCAAGTCAGATTCTGCTCGGCGCAATACGCGCGCAACACTTGCCGCGTTTTACTGCTGCCTGTGTGGTGTCACGTCACAACTTATTCCCCCATATCCATTGCTTTCCCACACCGTACGGCGAAGTCACCGAATATGACCATGGTGCTCGTTATTGTGGCCGGTTTCGCAAGCCTCACAAGAACAAGCCTTCACCAGCATTGAGACTTGAAGTCGTGAGCGCACGGGAACGTTATAAATATGATGGGCACGCGGGCACGGGAGTGTTAGTAGTTCGGCAACCATTACTCTCCCGCACGGGGAAGTTATGATGCGACAAAGTTATGACGTGACACCGGTTTTCGGGATCGCGTGATAGATGAACTGCTGAATTGCTGTGCCGTTGTGACACTTCGGTCTCTTGTTGTTGCTCCAAGAGCTTCTCCGAAATGCGAATGGCTCATTATAATTGTTCACCATGACTGAGTTGCTGACAACGGTGAGGTATTCGTTGATGAATTGTGAACGAAAGACAAGCCAGTAAAGCACGCAGCAGACGGCAAAGTGAGCAAACAGCAGAGATAATGGGATCGTTTTTGAAAGGCACATTTGAATGGACGATCGGGCTTATCTTCACATTACATTTGTTGTTCAAACATGAAATGTGGAAAGAATTCAGATCACGTTATAACATTAAAAAACAATTAAAAACGAGTTCACCAAATGAAATGAACCTGCGTTTATCACGTCAGGCTGTTCAGAGAATTACACTGCAATGCAATAGTCGTGTAGCAGATGAAAGACATGGTAAAGTCAGAACTAACTGCACGCGTGAATTTTATTCAAAAACAGCACAAGTATTGCAATGTGCAAAAAGCTCGAATACATTCAAAAACAGCAGTCAAGGACAACGTTTTACTATTGCTTGAAACTGAAAGCCACCAATTGGCACGGAACTGACCGTGGCCAGAACATGGCACTGGAGCGTTCGAATATGCGTCTCTTGCTCTTCCGTCAAACCGTTCAACAGTTCGGTTCTTTCGACTCTTTTTGTTTAACATCGTCTCATCCAAGTATGGCAGGCGGCCAGCAGAGAGCCTTTCGAAGTAGTCGCCAGCTGGCCTCCAATTATGGCGTCAAACCAACAAAGTCTAACGATCGTAAAGAACTGATCATTTCAAAAATGTCCGTTTTCTGTGTGTCTGCCAGCCGAACCCTCGCGACTCAACATTCGTCAAAACAGATGCACACGCCACGACCGGCTGCGGCATCGTTCCGATGTTGACCGGACGCTTTTTGTAGCACTCTTTATTAGCTGCTTTCAGCCATTCCACTTCGGCGGTCGGCAATCTCAATGTTCCGTTGGTCAGATTTGGTGAACGTGGAACAATGAAATGGTCGCGTTTCGTCCAGCCCGCCATAGCCATCTTGATTTGGCGGTTGTTCTGACGAAAAAGCATCATTTTCTGAAACTTGAGAATTCCAAAGCAAAGCTTTTGGCGGTGGCACAAATAAATGGTCAAGAAATACACTTTGAAATAACCATGTTGTTGTGCACTGAGAGTACAAATGTTCGGTGTGGTGTAACACTTGAGGGTTCCTCAACAGACCGCTTCGTCCCGCAAGTCGGAACGAGTTTTTCCTTGCGAATTTTCAGTCATTCCGATCTGATGCCATTTTATTTCATGTAGGCTGCACAGAAAACACGCACATCACGTGATCCACTGATCACCGACCAAATCGACCAATTCAACCGTTCTTCTGGTTTGATTTACATGCTAAAAATGTACGAACCGGTGTCCGGTATCCTGCTTTTTGGTGTGTTGCTTTTATTTCGCGGGAGGGACACCATCAAGGCGCACGGGGCATCGGACACACTGTTTTTGGCGAGTTGGTTTTGTAGCCCTGTTTTGCGCAAACGATCCGACACTGGTGATAAAAAGCAAAGATGAAAAAAACTTGACTCAAACCTGGTAGCAAGTGTCGATCGTCTCGGCCAACCTGTCAAAACCGCGGGACTGCGCGTTGTTCCTGCACTCGGAGAAGCAAAATGGTCAGGAAATGTCTTCCAATGTTGCATTTGTGTGCTCATGGAATAAAGCGACTGCATCACAGTAAATTGAGTGCTGGCTGGGAAACAAAATGACGCTGCTGAGTGTGTTTTAGTGGCATTGGCGAAAGGCAATCTGGTTAAAAAGTGCCGAGTGGAAAAAGCGTGGATTGAACGAACGAACCGAATTTGCCGCCAGTGTAGACGAACTGCTCGAGCGGGTCGCGGACGATCGTCAAACGAAACGCATCCGGTGTGGCGACGACGTCGAGAAATCGGCGATTTTCCTTGGTACGAACAACGGGAAATGATCGACGATGCCTCGAATGAAAGAGACTTTTTTTTTAAAAACATTTTCATCAACGCTGCCATCTCTGGCTT